>VJOZ01028560.1:0-13322 GCA_009801055.1 Stichopus horrens
AGAATATTACTAAAACATTAATAGTCCGGAAAAATATTTTTAAAATATTTCTGCGACTCAACATTTAATATTTTTAAAATATTTTAAAAAACATCATAACAATATTTTTGTGTTTGCTGGGAGGGCATCTTATGGGGCTACTGCCTTGCTTTGCCCTTAAAACTTGTTATGTTGTGTTATCCAATGCGACCGACAGTACATGCAATGTTGGCGTATGTTATAGTTCCACAGGAGGTTGCAAATGTTCGATTGCCAGTACGCCTGATCCAACCACCTACAGCTTTGACTTGTATTAATGCACTACATTTGTGTATTGGCTCGTGTTTTCTTTATCTCTTATCACTGATTTTACAGAAACCTATCACAGAATAGATATTTTTGTTTGTCTTAAAATCTGAAAGTTATTGATCGAAACGGAATTTGTTTTCACAAATCTGTATTTACTTTTGCAGCTTGTGTGCGAACAGTGTATGCATTTTGCAAATACTTCATTGACAGTATCCAAAGCATTTTCCATAGAATAGTCACTGATATATTTACCGGTCTGGTAGTCTGTAGAATTCAATCCCTATGGTGGTCCCCAAACATCACTGTTGGCTACTCCGGCCATGTTTGAAAAATTATGGCCATGTGTAATATTTTTATCTGGTCATGCAATTGATGCAAGATGAGGTATTTTTCCGACTCCCAACATGACCAATATTCAATCATTAATCGAGTTTCCCTGGTGTAAATTTCTGAAATTTACAGAATGTTAAAAAATACAGACTCAGTTCATGTGTCATAACTTTGTAGAGTATTCCACTAAATAAGACATTAAAAAAATGAATTATCTTTTACGAAAAGCAGATTTGCCAAAAATTCATTTTCAAACTCCAAATATGCCTATTCTCATTACAAAAGATTGCACCAGTTGCTATGTCAGTATATTTTATCTAAAATATTACAAAGGTGCACACATCCCTTCCAGTAGCCTGGCCTTTCCCAGGACTACGTTCACCGTGAAACTACACTGACAAAGCACTACACCACTCAGAACCCGCGACCTAGCTATAGAATCTACTCCGCACAACGGATGTATCACGTACCAGGTACTGCAACAGTAAAACCAATGTACGACAACAGGGTCGTATAGCTAGGATCACATCTTTAGGGGAGCTTGAAGGTAAAAAATTCCAACTGGCTAGGTGTTTTTCCAACTACGTGGTGACCCCACCACGATGGTTTCAGATACTAGGAATGCCTTTCTCAATACGGGGTGAGAATTGAAGGGGTGCAGTCTTCACGAAAAAAAGACATTATCAGGCGAAAGAAACAAATTATCGCCGAAACAAACAAAACACAAAGCTGTGAGAAGGATGAGGGTGAGTAACGGCAGAACAATGTAAGCGGGGCGCACCCCACAAAAAAAAGGCTTTTCAAAACCCCCAGATGGCAGGAAATGGCACATCACGCGTGAACTTGAACTGAATGTACCCAGCTTTGAAGTATGGATATCATCTCCGCAATCCCTCAACTGATTTCAAAAGGACAATCACTTTATCACATGTGGAATTACTTATCATGTCTTTTTGAGGTGGTGCAAGAATCAGAATAAGCTACGCATTTGCTTTCATGCCTTAGTTATGCCTTATTATATCTACCTAAGGGATATATCATATGTTTTGGACTTCATTATTAACATTGACAAGTTTTTTCAGAGTCTGGTAGAATTTAATTGTTCCTTGGTGTCTTTGTGGTTTGGTTTTTTTTTCTTCCTTTATTTTGGGCTTGGTTTCTTTAAGGCATTTTTGGGGGCCATTTGGCCCTCCTTTTGCCTTTTAACTTAATTGTTATGTTATCGTATTACCCACTCAAAAACGATTACCGTGGTTTAAAAAAAACGTAAGATGCAGCTATGTATCCATGGATATAAGGCCTACAGTTTCAAGTTCATTGTATGTTCCATGAGAAGTGGTTCACATTTTACCAACTTTCTAATGACATCAAAAATTACGTTAATGATGTAGAGAGAATTATCTTGGAGAAAATTTTTCCAAGGAATTATCAAATGTTTCATAGTTCAAGTCTTTTCCGCGGCCCTTATAGTCTTGCCAAAAGGGCATGGTTCACAAAGGCTCATAGCAGTTGCAATATTGTGCATGCTTTGCAGCTCATTATAAATTGATGTCCACGTTTTCCTGGTTGATCAGTTGTATCAACTTTGATCTTTGTTTGATCAGATAACGTTAGGGTGAATCATCGTACTATTAGCACAAATTTTATTCCGGAGAATTGCCAGAACCTTTTTTGGCCGTTTTGGCATTCAATACCCCTTCACACATGTGCTTGTCGTAGCAGCCGACGCGGAGATTAACTAAGTGAACTTACCTGGGCCTTGGTAGAAGTAAAGTCTTTCATGTCAATATAAATATGGCCACAATCGACGAGATGCGGTCCTTTGTCACCCTTAATGAATTTGATGTTGACCATGTATGTATCATGTGAATGTAAACAGTTTTGAATCTAAAGTAAACTTGCAGTGGAACAATCACTGCGCTGTGCGACATAACTAGTGTTAGCCTACTAACGTTACTGAGTTGATAATGTCGTAAGTGTTATTAGGCCTAGGCTATAGTACCTACAGTATGGTAGTCGTAGTTGTAGGCCAACTAAATTTACCCAAAGCTAAAAAGACAGTGACGTTATAGACTAGAATACCCCACACTTCTGAATTTCTCTCTTTCGATGAAGTCGCAGTCGAACCCAACCAATACAGCTGGCCTCCAAAGATTACAGAAGTTTCCTCTGTTTCTCTTTTTTTTCATGTGCCAGTGGAGTCACTCACACTGACATTTGTTGAGAATGACACATATTTGGATCAACACAAACACCTAGGGTTGAAGTCAAAGTGGGAGGGAATGAGATTGAAAATGATGTATCCATTTTTTAGGCGATGCTCTAAGACTGGAGACAGAGGAGTCTCAGTGATTTGAGTGTGTAATTACACTGACTTCGACATTTATTTTCAAGTGGAATCGGAGTCTAGGTGCTGGGAAGACATCTATATTGATTAGCCTAATGATACGTGGGTTGTGTTACATGCTTCTAAAAAAGAGCAACCTTACTCCAGAAGTTGCAATGTAAAACCCTGAATTGTTTATATGTTTTCTCATTTTTGAGATCTGACTTTTCCAAGTTTGAGAAAAATGCAAAACAGATGATGTGGCGTGTTGCATAGTGCCAGTATCAGGTGGAGTGTCGTAGTTTCAGTGAAAAAAATTCACATTTTTTGACAGAGTTGGAGTAAAGTCAGAGTAATTGCTGAAGTTGAGTACCACCCTCTATTAGTCTGATAGAGTTTGTTTTCCTTGCTCAACTGCAACTCTAACTCGATCCACTTGTGGACAAGAGCTTCTGAAAGGCGAGGTAGTACCTACCATTGCTTTGGACTGTAGTACACACTTTGCTTTCCCTACATTGCTCAGTAAGCTTAAGTTTATTAATAGTGCAACAATTTAGCAATAACAGAGAGACTTAAAAGTTATGTTTAAAAGTTATGCTTTAATTTCCTTTTTGTTTTTTGCTGTTTGACTTAAGGACCTAAGTAACAACCAACACTCACAGTAGGCCCGCAGCCTGCAGTCATCCTGTTGTCAACTTTACACCATTGTATGCCTCTTGTACGACATGGTTAGGCAGATTTCCAACCACCGCAGAAAGTTTTTATGCCCAAATTATTAAAAATATCTTGCTTATGATCGTTCATTTGGAACAAAACATCAGTAAAACAGACATTTTTGAACTGCAATGATGTGTTACTTTCAAAATCAGATATATTCACAATTTAAGAAACCTTCCACATTGCATCTGTACATTTGAACTCCATAGACCCACTATATTTGAACGACAGTGATATCATTGATGGGCTTTTCTCAATAATATAGTCATGTGTGGGAATGTTTAATTCACATCATTTCTGCACATAGGCAAATCGAAACTCCACTCCAAAATATTAGCCTCCATGGGAACAGATACCTTACAGAAGGGACTTTCACTCACTTCAAAACTGGCTACAGACTTAACATTTTTGCTCAAAACATTTCACTACAAGAATAGGTATGCTTACCATTCAGAGAGAGGCTACTTAATCTACCCAAATCTGAAAATTTGTGAATCCACTCCAAGACATTGGCTGTGTACTTGCAAGAATTTTCAGTGATGCTGAGTTGATACGTATAATAAGATTATTTTCAGTTGCAGCATCTAACAACCTGTTTCTGCATCCTCTTTCAATCATTTTTGGAACATTTCTGAGTGACTGATAATTCTAAAGTCTCTGTGTTCTCTTTAACAAAGCCATTTAACTGTAACCTAAGCCCTAACACTAACTGACTTGCAAAGTTTAGGCCTTGTCACTAGTCACTTTGTTTCATTTTTCTTCAAACAAAAATTGGTCCTGTGTTAGGTGTGTGGGACTTCCAACAATGCAATGAAATACGTTTCTTTAAGAAACTTTCAGTGACTTCTATGCAGTTCCACCTGTAAAGCTAAGTAAGATAAACAATTATGTAGCTAAATGTCAGTGTTCTCCCCCCCCCTAGACTTTTTATGAGAAGGAGGGGGTGAAGGGGTTGGCAGCCACCTGTGAAGCACTTACAAAATCGCTAAGAGTATTTAATAATTGAGACATTAAATGAAACAAAATATGGTGCTGCTTAAAGATGGATCTTTATTTGAAATGGCATTGCAGCTATTGTTAACTTGTTTTTTTGGCCAAGCAGACCTTGTGTAGGTGGGATTTATTTTTAGGGGATGGTAGCTATTTCAGTGAGCAGTAAGTTTACTTAGAACTTCCCCGTGCAACTCCTCATTCAGAACACTGAATATTACATGCTTTTCTGTATCACTTTGTCTCTAGGTTCACAGCACTGACATCCCTGGAAGCTATCATGGTATTGATGATGCATGGAGTTTTGCTAAGTTCAGTAAGGTAAGTAACATATTAAATCTTAGAATCTTTCACTGAAAATATTAAGTAGAAGTTATACTTAATGAGCACCTAGTGGTGGTTGCTGTGGTCTGGGGAATAAATTTAGTGATGTATAGTTTAGATTGCTGGAGAAATGTGCCTTTTATTTGAAATAAATTCAATTTGTGTTGTATACTTTTATTAAGTGATTGTTTGAGAGAAGAAAGTTGATAACATTTTTTTTCTGCAGTATTCATTATGTCTTTGTGTCACATGTAACATACTCATGTCATCAAAAAGAATGAAGAGTTATGCATTCAGTGATCCTTCAGTGTATTCATCAGAATGATATAACAGTACTCCCAGAACAATAGGAATACAAATGGAGACCCCAAACAACAAACTTTATACTTCTTTCTCTGTGTAGGCCTAATATCTGCCAAAAGTTTAAACCCAAGGATAAGTGTAAAGAAAAGTTTTCAACTTTAAATGAATTTAGTGATGTCATTTAATACAACAATTATCAGAAGGCTCTAGATACACCCCAATGCTTACTTAGTAAAGTCATCACTTAACTTGTCAATCTGACATTGTGATATCTCCCTTTTCTTACCAGCAAAATGTCATATTAAGTTTGCTACGTTGCAAACATTCAGTAATCTGCAAGCAACTATGGTGCCATCACTGTCTGAATCATCAATCAGTTTGTATCAATCATGTCATCATCAGTTTACATCATCATTTTATATCAATCATGAAACAGCGTCCCACAGTTTGAATGTACAGTAAATGCCTCCTCCCACCGGATAATTTCTGCTTAAATGTAGCACAGCACAGAGTTGAATTTTGTTCAATTTTCATAGCGTATAGCACAGTCTAAATGCCTCTGATTGGCTGATTGGAAAGTATGTGATTGTTACTGACCTCAAAAAATATTATGCATGAGTGCTGGTTGCACTTGATGACAACTGTAAGTGACCTATCGATCACAAGTGTGCAGAATTTTACCGCATTGTACGATTATTGAAGATGAAACTATACAGATATCATGAAGAAGGCTGATATTTGGACAGTAGTGACGTCTGACATAGCATTCTATGGTAAACAGACATTTGCTATGATCATAAATTATATGGTTGAAAATTATGGCGCTCGTAGTTTATTGTGTTTGCCAAAGCCAGGTACAGTTCCACTGCTAATGTATAATTTGCATAGAAGTAATGTTGTTGCACATAACTACACAAGCATACAGCCTTGACCTATTACCTAGGAGCCACCTTCAGGAAGGTTACTTCTACCGGACAAGTCCTTAGAAGCAATATAGTAGAACTTGTATTTTGTCTCACCATGCTATGAAGCATCAAAAATGCATCAGTTTTACACAGTATAGTGCGAGACTGGTATCAGCTCCTATTTTCAATCCTGCAGTAGTTATAGCATGCTATGCTAGAGTATGAACAGGACTTTACACATCTTGGTCAAATTGGTAGTCTTAAAGTTCTTAAAACATTTACTTTTCACCCCACATACAGAGGAGATGTATCAGAGTTTTGTATGGAGAGTTATTTGTGTTAATTTCATGATTAGAGATCTAGTTATTTTGTGAACATTTTTCTGATTGTGACTGCACTTGTCAGTCCCTTCATGTTGATGCACCACAGAAGCCAAGAAACTCGTTGAAATTAAGATATGCTGAAGACGATGTTTCTTTCTTGATGTGATTTTACACTTTGTTGCTTTCTTTCAGAATTTTCGAATTGAAGTTATCAAGATAGATGGCAATGACATGGAGTTTGACATGATTGGTATCGATGCTGCATTAGCCAATGCCTTCAGGAGGATCTTGTTGGCTGAGGTACTGTAAGAGACTTCATTCTTCATTCGGTGAACAACTTGGTTTTGATACCTTTGTTTATATCTTCCCTGGGTAAGCTAAACAACTTTCCAAAGACCACAAATACAAGTGTTGAGGGGAGGTCCATTGCTTCATCTTCATTGTTCAAAGTGTACTTTATGGACCACGTATGTACTTTATGTACTGTTGATGTATGAAACTACAAACCAATCTCACTTTCCTCTATACCAGGTTCCAACCATGGCAGCCGATAAGATTTATGTTCACAACAATACCTCTATTATTCAGAGTGAAGTACTAGCCCACAGACTGGGTTTGATCCCGATCAAAGCTGACCCACGAATGTTTGAATATAGACAAGAAGGTAGGTACATCAATCTTGTTTGGGATATCAGTGACATCCCAGTGTTTAATGTTCAAATTTTAAGCACAAGCAGTAGAAATAACTTTGAGATTAATAAGCCAGTACAAAAGAAGACACTTTATGTGTTTTAAGTATCATTCTTACTCCTGTAAATTTTGAAATATTAATTTCCAGTGTTGGTTTTTTATGTATTTTGAATGGTTTTAATTAGTATCCCAGGTACAACTAGTGGATATTAATCACATTTTCTGGTTGCTCAACTAGGAGCTGCATGTGATAAAAAAGGAAGTGAATTCATTGTTCACATGTTATTTGGAATGAAAGTACAGTATGAAAGGAGGTACAGTATGTTTTTGTTTAATCTTTGCACACTTTAATTTCAAGTCATGTTAAAGTCATGGTATGGTTCAGCGTCTTATCTGATTCTTGTAACAAGACTGTTGACCAATTAGTCTCATGTTTGCAGCAATTCAAACATTCAGTTCATCTGCAGCTTTTTCTTCTGTGTCTTGATTACTGAAAAAGAAAATACAAAAATGTTATCCCATAAATGAGAAATGTTGAAAAGAAAAATTGGTATCTCTTCTTTTTGGATGAACCTTGTGAAGTATGAACATGTATTGATTTTTCCTGTCTCCTTTACTACCTCAGATGATGAAGATGGCTGTGATATGGACACTATTGAGTTTGAGCTGAAAGTAAAATGTAGCAAAAACACCAACCCACCCTCCGATATCCCCGATCCTTCTGAGATATACAAGAATTCCAAAGGTAAATTCTTGGCCATTATGCTGAAGCTGCAAACTTAACTTTTGCCATGAAAGGCTCTCGTGGAAATTGCAAAGCATATCCCAAGATTCTTTGGTAGCATCATTACTGTGGACAGGAACAGATGCAGACGGTAATTTTAGAGGGTATTGAAATGGAGGAGGGGGGGGAGAAGGTGGTCAGAATGTGGGGTATAAGGGTAATTACAAACACTCTGGGTTTGTAATTGCCAATGATTTAGTGAAAATGTGTTGACGGATTTATGCAAGTAATTCTGTAGCCTGCAAAACACAGAGCTGCTGTGCCCTTCTGATATGCAGTAATAATACTGACTGGCATTTCCATTGAAGGGAAGACACACACCATTATTTAGCCAAACTAGATTTTATCCACACCTGCATACGAAACGGTGCTTCTCAGCATTTATTCAGATTCTAAGCAATGATTGACATTGCAAGGAATAATCCATATAAGAACGCTTGCATTTTACATTGGTATTCAACAAATGTAATACACAGATTTGACACGTTTGTGCTTGGCAGTGCCCGATCAACGTAAACTTGACTTTCACATATGTGTCTGTTGTTTTGTATTTAAATTTCATTGGATCAATTTTCATTTCTCTTATCTGTCTTTTCCATTACCACAGTTACAACAAAGCAGTTGAAATGGCTCCCCAAAGGAAACCAGGCAGCATTGGTCAGTCAAACAAGTGGAGAGTTTGTAAAATAGAATTTTGTTTTACATTTAAGTTTGACCTCATAATTTGTAAAGCATCCAGCCTCATTGTTGTCTTTTGATCATACTTTTCTCAGTATTCCAGTGTAATGTAGTACCACAGTTAGAAAGTGTGCATTTATTTTGAAAGTCATTCTATTTGTAGCACACATAAATGTATATGTTACCTCCACTTAGAAGTATGTTTTGTAGCATAAGTCCCTTCTTTCCACTTACCCAAACCCACTTCCAGTGATGACTTTGTGTTTGAATGTTGTACAGCAGGCAAGTTCCATCTGTCCTGAAGAGGGAGGGTACCTTGATTATGACAATGAGAGCAGACCATTCAGCTCCTTTGATATAGACTTCTTTTCCCTTTTTAATCAGCATCAAGCCAACCCCATCAGGCCTGTGGATGAGGACATTTTGATCGCAAAACTAAGACCAGGTCAGGCCATCGATGTACGTATGCACTGCGTCAAGGGAATTGGACAAGATCATGCAAAGTTTTCTCCTGTGGGTAAGTTCAAGAATGGCCCAGAGAGGTTTGTGTCAACTTTCATCATGTTGTGCTGTCCCCATGGAACCATTTCTAATGATGTGCCCATGGGATCATTTTCATCTCCTTACTCTCAAAAATGTAAAGAGACAGGGAAGAGAAACAGGAGGAACAAAAGAAGGAAGGAGAGAGAGAGAGAAGAGGAAAGTGAAGGGGAGTTAAAGGAGAAACAAGAATTCTGAAAAAGTCAGCAACAACATTCACCATGTGTTATTTTTTACCTTTCCACATTTGACCTTTGTAGATGTCCAGTGACCTGAAAAACCAAACAAAAGAAAGCTTTTTTATGCTTTAATGCCATATGTCACACAACCAAAATGAAAGTAGCAAGAAGAAGCAAATAAAACTGTGTTGAAAATTGCTGTTGTCTGTGTGATAAGTATTGAGCCTTTGCTCCCCACTCTGCATGAAAAGGGTGCTATACCTGCAACTAAGCTTTACTGTTACTGTTTACTTACTGATGATGTATGCTTTCCTACCAGGTGAGCTGTCTAGGCCCATGAGCCCCACTTATGCCACAAAGAACCGTTGGGATAATTGAAGCTGAACTGGTTCAGGAAAGTTCAAAAGGAAGTGGGAGCATTGTAGTATGATCTGTTTCTGTAGAAATTACTTGTGTAAATCCCTTGTTCTTGTTTTACCTGATTTATTCCAATTCCTGTTATGCCTTCATAAAAGTCGCAATCACAACTTAAATTTTCGTATTTTGTTCATGCCTGCAGCCACTGCCTCTTATCGGTTGCTCCCAAAAATCATTTTGAAGAAGACGTTGAAAGGGGAGCAGGCAGAGAGATTGGAAAAGTGTTTCTCACCCGGAGTGATTGGCTTAAAGGAGAATGATCAAGGTCAGAATTATGGTTGAATGGTGGATCACTTCAGTTCTCTGTCTGCCCTGTCTATTTTTCACAAAAACTGTTTATTTTTGGTGCCTCATTCTGATAGAATGCTCATGTGGTGCACTCGTAGTCACATGCAATGTTGTTATTTCTGCAGATTGCCTGATATAGAGCAGTCTTCCTCAATTCAATTTAATGAAGTGACACATGGTGAAATGGTCTTGATTAAATGCCTCACTTGTTGTCATGGAAGAGGTGTGTAAGAAATCTTCCCTCTCCACTGTTTCATGAGGGACTCCAGTGCAAAGTAGTGCAAAGAGGTGAAAAGTTTTTTTCACTTTGCAAGCTACTTGACTTTATTTGACTAATTTTGAATTTCAAAACAGAAATCCTTGTCACCATGTGTGTCAGATGTTTCAGTTTGTCCAATATTTTCCCACTACTTTTTGCAACCACCACAATCCACCTCCTGCACCACATATGGCACACACCATCAGTGGAGTAAGCCTAATACAGAACATGAGGAAAAATTCTTTGATGAGTTTTCTTTGAAGTTTGTTAGTCCTGTCCACTTGTATGACCATTAGGATGTTTATTGAATTTGTACATCCTTGTTTGTCTCTCACTGTATTGTATCAAAGATTCTTTGGCTTGTTGTGGACATTATAGGTGTTCTGTCTAATTGTGTAGCAACATTATTTTTAACTCAGTGTAAGGTCAAATAAAAAAATCAGTCCAAAGCTAGACGAGGTTGTCTTACATTCATTCTGTAACAGGAAGCAAAACCTCCATGCAGGAGTTTAAAAGGTCCTTAGATACTATGAGGTAGGAAGTAACTCTTGGAGTCTTCAATATGTTCGTCGTGATGCAGGTAGCATGTTTGTCACGCTCATACTAATTTTTGTGTCCTAATGAATCGAAGCAAATTTAATGGATTATAGGAAAACACTTACTGTGACCTTGGCTACAGGTGTGTATCTAGAGGGTATCATAAGTGTTTGAAATGACAAAGTTCATCCCAATGTAGAGAAAAATTCACAAGCAATAGCTGCAATTGTTCTCTTATTATGCCACAAATGTTTCCAGCTGATAACATTTAAAACCATGTCAATTGTATATAGATTACTGATGGGAAGGGAGAAAATTCTCCAGGATTGGGAAATTACACCTCCACCCCCTCCCTGTCCCCTGAGTGGGGTCCTGCATGTTGTTGTGCCATGAATGGATAATCAGCATAACCTCAGTTTTGTCTTTGATTCTCACTTCAGGAGAAAAAGTTGCATTTGTAGCCAATTCCAGGAGAGACACTTGCAGTAGAGAAGTCTTTAGACATGAGGTGAGATGTGATTAGTATTAATTGATGGAGGTACTGCTAATTGAAATAAGATTAAATTTAATTTGTCACACATTACCAACTAGAATTAGTCAATTTAGAGATAAGAAAATCATATACTCCATCGATGAACTGACTATCAACTTGTTTGGAAATTTTTAGGTCAATATTAAAGTATACCATACATTTTACATGTCCTCAGAGAATATTCTTCGACAATTATTCAATGGGTGGAATATTTTCCAGTGAACTCTTCTCATGGTTAAAAATATCAAAGGACTCATCTGTTTATGTTTTCAAAATGTGCCTCAAGATTTCTTGAATTCAGGACGGAAGTTATGATGAAAGCAGCTTTAGTAAAATTGTGTATTTCTTGTCCGTGATTTTTTTTTTTGTCTACAGTATTCTGCAGCTGCAATTGATTTTGCAGGGATCAGGTGATGATGTAAGCATGAATTTAGCGTTCCTCCATGCTTTGAATTGTTTCGATTGTCTTCAGGTCAGATTGAATGAGTGCCTCTGTGTTGTAGCCCATTGTTCAATGAGGATGTTTATCTCCATTTGTCCCATCCTCTTGGGTGTTCAAGAACATTCCTCCCGAGAGACAGAATAGGTAGACATGTCACAGCCTTATTTGTATTTTCACCTCTTTGCAGGACCTGAGAGATGCAGTTGAGCTCAAGAAAGTTCGTGATCACTTCATATGTAAGTATCTGAACAGAATCATGATCGTACATGTCTCAAGGAGAGTCTGGTTTTCTGCTATTGTCATTTGACATCAGCAGACTTGCCAATGCACATGTATTTCACATGTCTCACAAGCATTTCATGCTTCTCACTTGCCAACATGCTGTTCACTATGAGTCACATGCATAAAAGTGTCAGCTGAATAGGCTCACTCAAAAAGGTCGAATTCAAGATCTCTGATGCAACATTCATCCCAGGAAATAATACCCCGCCCCGTCCCCTTAATTTCCAATATTAGATGGTGAATATGACCAAAAGACAACACAGAATTGCACCAAATGACAGATGAGGTGGTAAGTGATACCAGTGGTAAAATGATGCAGTACCTAAGTTGTTTTGCAGAATTCATATGCATGCTCCACCCAAAAGTTCTTCAAAATGAAGGGGCTCTCCCCACCCACAGGATGGTGTTCACAATTTTTAAATTTCTCTCATGTTGGAGATTCTGTGACCAATGGTATCATGAATGGCTGCTCCACTACTTTTTGACCATGAAAATTAAATCTAAGAGAAATTCTGAATTGGAGAGTGTTTCTAAAAGGAGAGAAGAAAAGATGTGGATGAGATCAAATGACTGGACATTTGATCCTGTTCATATATTCCTTACTGTACAAGACCGCTGAAAAATGTGATAGTAAGTTCTTGTTTTTTTCGTTATGTGTCCACAGCTGACATTAAAAACTACAGAAATCTGTTCTCAACTGCCATTTTGCCATTGCTATGCAGACAAATTATGGAACATGTTTGTTAATGTTTGGTAATTTACAGTAACATCAATATAATACTCCCTGAGCGTAGTGGTCATACTACATTACTGCGTTTATTCAGTGAGTAATCGAGTTGTACATGATTCTTGTGGACTCGTGGAGAAAATGACCTTTAATTTCCCCTCATAAGTAGCCTTTTTGGTTCCTTGCATCAACAAAGGTACCTTTGCAATCAAGTTGATATGTGTGACTGTGACACTTGCATGGGTACAGGCTTGTTAACGTGATAGGCGAAAAATCAGATGAAAGTCAAACTTGGTAAGTAGTTTTGCCATATGGAGGTTTGCCCTATTGTTTTTGGTGCCCCTTCATGCATATTGATGAGTTTGTGGTGCCAAAGGTGAAAATATTTCAGTTGCTGTAACTTTACGATCATTTGTTGGAATGTATCCAAAGTTACTGTAGATATGCTGAATGATGATAGG
>VJOZ01028573.1:0-10211 GCA_009801055.1 Stichopus horrens
CCCCCTTTATCCGAACTTTTCCGTTATCCGAACAACGTCTGGTCCCGACGTGTTCGGATAAACGGGGTTTTACTGTAGTACTTCCATGCACACAGTAGTCAGAACTTTCGGCCTTATTCAAGTTACTAACGTGATGCACTGAATATCAATGTTCAAAATAGTGGCACGGGATCAATGCAATAAAAGAGCCACTGCTGGGGTAAAAATAAAATTTATAAAGAAAGCAGGTCATGATATTGTTGGCCTCTTCATCTTGCTCTGCAATTATATTTTTGTCTTGATTAAATTTGTGCAGTGCCACATAATGCTGAAGGAGGCCATCCCCCGGAAACAAAAACATGTACAGATGTCAGAGGTGTTTGCACTTTATTCACTGACTTGGTGAGAAACTAATCATGAGTTGAATTGCTGAAATGGGTGGAAGGAGGAAAAAAACAAAACAATGACAGAGGGCGACTGTTCCTGAAAGCATACATTTGTTTCATGAACAGAGTTGATAATTTACAATGTCACAAGATTATAAAACCTATTTAAGAATGAAAGGCATACTCTGCACTTTATTCCTTTCATACCCTTTAGAACCCATGGCAGTTTGGTATCTCTAGTCACCTGCACTTTCCTCACTATTTATGTTTTACCTCGTACCTGTTTGGCAAGTCTATATGAAAGCATACTGTATTTCCTTATTACTTATGGAAAATGGAAACTTTGAATTAGGACAATCTATTCTCTGAAATTTGTAATTGCAAAAGAAGAAAAGCGTTCATTCTGGTTTTAGTTTGTAAGAGGCGAAACCAAAAGTATCACACACGCTTATCCACCTACTGCAAAGCGTAACCCATACTCGACGGTTGACTTCACATCTAATCCTGAATTGTCGGTTACTGACAGTACAAAATTTAACCACTCAAAATATCAAGTGTCAACTTGGTATTGCCTTTTCCTTTCAAGTTACAAATGCTACAAACATTTTAAATATATATCTCACATCCTTTGCAACACAAGAGATATTTGTCATGTTGTACATACATTGTTTTAAGGTTGCATATGAGTTGTGCTAGCAATTGCTTAGTCAGCTACCATCATTCTTCGTCAGAGTTTCAAGGAAGAATAAGTAGGGGAAAAAAGAACACCTGCCACAAAATCTGAAAGAGAACTATGCACTCATCTTCCAGATAACTGAATATGGAAATTGTCTTAACATTTTTGTTGGCCCTACAAAATTCAGACAAATTTATGACAGTATAGCATTCAATCACCACGATTTGAAATCAAACAGACTGATAGGAATTGATATGAATATTCATGTATGTAAACAGGGGGGCAAACAACCTGTTCTTTGTAGTGGCTATGACATATTCTGCAAAATTTCACTTTCACTGGCAAATTTTCACCTCATATTTGAGTGCTACACTAGAACTTCATTATGGAAAGTACTGCCCTCTGTCAAACAATGCATTAGTGTAAGCATACATACATCTAAGGCTTGAATTGTCTTTCTTGGTTTAGTTTTCCCATGATCCAAGATACAGTACGTACCCATTGCATTCTGCTATGTCGCACAGTACATACTAAAATAAAATACAAGATTGCTGCTGTCTCCAGATCACACGGGAAATGGGGCAAGCCCATTGAGAACACACATAATACCACAGGCACTGAATTCCATGACTTTATTAATAGCCCACAACACATGATGATAAATATTGTTGGGTTTAGACACAACAACAAAGCATCCAATAAAAGCATACATCAAAGGCTGAATGCTCTCCCAGGAATGCAACGTGTGATGCCAAATTTATCCGCTGTCACATAAGACCTTGCTGCTCTTTCTTAAACAACCATCTGACATTTAGAGAGATAATCAACATGGACTTTCAAGGTGTGTACTGCAAGAGATTTGTCAATGGAGCAACTTAGGTTTATGATTTCCAAAGTACACTATGTGAAATACAATATCAACAGTCCAGCGTTTCTACTTCGACCTCCGTTTAAATGCCAATTAATAAACAAAGCATGATGGATTTCTCTCAGAAACAGTGAAGATGAAGTACAGTACTCTGCAGTAAGGAAAGGCTGTATGACCCTCTAAGGAACGAGGAATTGTTGTGAGAGATGCACGAAATAATGCTGTACTGTGAATGCCTCATCTCGTCAATACGATGCCAGCTCCTACTGTATGACCATTACAAAGCAGTACTGATTGCTTCATACAAAAAGTTAACGACAATCTGAATGAATGACAGAAGTATCGCAAAGGTTTAAAGTTGCTGCGTTTTATGTGTAAAATGAAGCTGGTCTAATTTAACTTATAATTTATGGCAATTATTTTACCTCCCCAGATTATTCTCATCTTGCAAAGTAATATCAGATACAACAAAAAAGGTCCACACATTAAGATATTTCATTAGGAACTTTGCAATAGCCTAAAACATTTGGATATCTATCACATACAGGTTCAAAACAGTGCAATAGATACCTGTGCAAACCACACTGCACTGACCTGGAGAGTACTAACAGAGTAACACGAATTCCACAAAACATGTGGTTACAAAATCCCCGCAACTCACTGGTGAGGGTGTTCACACTGGTTGCTCCACTTGCTTCACGTGTAAAAACGGCGCAAAGGGGCACACGGAATGTGGGTCACGATCCCTCCCTGGCTTTAACTGGTTACAAATGCTGCAACGCATGTCGGCTGAGGGGGAAGCCATACCCAAATACCAAAGGGGGTGTACACTCCCTACATAACTTGTCAGTCCTACGATTACAAAATGCCCTTAAAAATAGCGTGAAACCACAGTAAAACAAAATATAAATACAACCCATAGCTTTCCAAGACAACAGGAAAGTAATGAGGAGGAGACCCATTAACGAAATGGGTAAATAATATACAAAATACATTAACGGTAAATTATAAAATTATTGCGCAACATATTCCCAACAACTCACTGGTGTGGGTATTCACGAGTGACTATACTTACACCTTGCCCCACTACTGCATCAGTTTGACCTATGCTCAACTGCCCTCGAAGTCAGTTCTGACACCGCGCCCTATATGTCTACCATGTGAATGAACAAAATTACATAATGATAAGGCTACAGGCTATAGTGCAATGGCACTGTATGCTATCTGGCCTAGGCTCATTGCACTGCTAAACACGTAGGAATTTCACTTAAACTTGAAGGAGCAGGGAGTAAATGACATTTTACCCAAAGTAGGATCAAGACGAAACCTATGAGTAAAAGAAGAATAATCGAGGTTTGCATGTGTGGAAAGCTCTCGCAAGATGTGACCTTCGAGCACATGGTTGTATTTGCATCTTGTTTTACAATATCTTCACCTTATCGTTTTCCATGCGCTCTATTTGTTATGCGCTTTGAGCTTTTTAAGATAAAGCGCACTTACAAGTGTCTTAATAATAATAATAATAATGAAACGGGGCAAATTGTTACAGCCAGAGCAAGAGCCAAATGAGGTAAGCCTAAGCCTAGATGGCGCGGTGTCAGAATAGATGTCAATTCCATTTTGAGCTGGGTCAAACTTAATGCATGAGTAAGCAAGAGGGAGGTATACTCTCTTTCTATGACGTGAATAAAGATAGTTATCATACATAATGAACAAACCAACTGGCAAAGCACATCCAAGGATACATAAATATAACGTGGCAGGGTGTGCAATGATAGTGGAATGAAGGACCAGTGGACAGCTTTTGGGTGGTAGAGTGAGGAGGGGGCACTAGTCCACACTGATCTTTGATCTGTGTCAAAGATTAAAATTGTATACTAGCATGAGAGCTAGAGGAAGGTGTAAGTAATACTTGTGCAAAGACACTCAAGATTACTGAATGGTACAAATGTTTTCATTTTTGAGAAAATTTTTTGAACTTGACAATGCTGCATTGTAAATCTAATCACCTTAAGCAAAGGAAAAGACGACTTTTAATTAACGATTATTAATGCAGGATTCAGTGTTGTGACTAACTGTTCATGTAAATACTGTGCAATACAGTGAATTATTTGGACCCTCAATGTCTCACACATTCACACCCAAATGAAAGACGTAAGGATTCATACAAGAGATTCCCAGCTTGATACAAATACAATTATTCTATCACAGTGTCTCACACAGAGAACAACAAGATCTATCACAGTATGTAGCTGTGAATTTATGTTCCACCAATCTCTGAGGCAGATGAGTGCCTGTGACAACTGTCACTCCTGAATCCCACCAGCCTCAAGGCATCAACTGTCACACCAAGACATCTGTCCAATCACTTAATATATGGCGACTTACAACTGAATCATAAATACTTCGCACAGACAGCTACAATGGTGATATGTCACTTGAAAATGAATTCCAGTGGACCATATTCGTCCTGCTTGGGTCTGTGTGGCAATCGTTTGGCAGCAACAACATAATAACCATGGTCAAAATAGTTACTGTACAAAATATAACCAACATTCAAACATGGTTATGAAATTGATCTTCTCACTTCCCTCCCTCCCAGGAGGAAGGGAAAGGAGGGAGGGAAATTATGACTTCAAATAAAAATGTTGAAATGCAAACAGAACAGTGTATTAGAAGCAAGTGTCCAAGAGATTCTTGAAATGCACACCGTTACTGTAGCCTATTTACAACTCTTGAAACATTCCCAAAGCTGATACAGAGTCTATCTAAGACCTGTGAGGCTGTTATGAGTGATGCAGGCAGAGAAAGGAAGGAGAAAAGTAAATTAACACCACAGTGACTTACTGTCTCAGTAGCTGTCGGCTCTGTTTAAAGTTGATCTGATTGTTTGGTGAAAGGGCCGTCTCTTCCTCGCCACCCTCTTCTGCAAGATACAAAACAAGAATAAAAAACATTAGTCCATTGACTATCAACTTTCCAACTTTCCAAATATCTATTAGCATCAAACAGGTCCAGTGATATGGATAAATATTACAGAAATTCACTGGTTGAAAATCAAACACCATGTATTACTGTGAAAGCAAAAGTGACATGAAATGTCACGGACAGAATGTAAAACACTTTCTTCCTACCACAACTCATTTTCATTCATAGGTGCTACAAGACCTGCACAATGAGCATTCCATGAACAAACAGTAAACGATCAGAAAATTCATGTAGGTCCTTTTCCACTTACATTTCTGGATCAACAAGTGTATGTCACAATTCCCTCTCCCAAACATTGAAATTTCATTATTTTTAGTTACATCTTTAATAAGTTGACCTTTTCCATGACTTTGGAGAAAAGGCAATTAACAAGTTCAAGTCAAATGACTTTGACACTCCTTGCCAATATTCAATGAAAACAAAAGACAATGACACTAATTTTGAAGTTCGATCACCCCAGGATATAATACGTCTACAATTTCAGTAAATATGATCTCAACCGACTTCACATGACCTTTGAGCTCAACAAGAAACAACAGAAATCAAACAACAGAAATTTGGAGATCCAGTAACATTCAGTTGCAGAGATAAGGTTCCTTAAATTGATTTCATACTTCAACTTCTAGTGACCTCAAATGACATTTGATCTCCACGAAAAATGGTGGGGATCATCTACTTACGATGGACTACCTACACACAGACTTTGACCCTCAGGCACCTTTCTCTTCTTGAGATACCGTGTTTACAAGCCAAGGTGTCACATACACACACAAACACACACAATCCCATCACCATGACCACATACTGTAGGTTCCTTGCTTGCTTTCCGCAAGGAATTAAAAAAGTCAATCCCTTACCTCTCCAAATACTCCACTACCTACAACAACCCTGTGTTTGTAATAATTACGTTATTTCATCTGCTCAATGTAATAGACATTTCAGAGATTAACATAATGTCCCCCTCATCTCCAAATGTCACCACTCCATTAACACATTAATCACTTTTGCAAATCACAAGCACCCCTGCAACTGAGTCCAGAGTCTGAAGATCAAATATTTTGTTGTTGCCATGACTACTAGACTCAGAAAAATTAAATGATTTTAACTTGGGGTATGTCTTGAAAAACATGTCAACTCATCATCTGCTGTACAGGTCTGTTACACTGACCCTGAATTCTAGAAAAGCTGTGATCACTGATAACATGATCTGACATTTAATTTCTATCACCCAGTTTACTATAACATACAGTACTGTAATATGATTGCGCTTCCTCTCCAAGAAACCTTTGAGAATTCCACACTGTAAAACACAAGGCTACGGTAAATATTAGAGGGAACATCACACGACATCAAACAGATCATATGCAGAAGACTAACCTGTGGAGCCTGGGGAGATTTTTATGAACTATGGTAGTTTGATTATACAATCTTTCATGACTGAAACGTGGAGCAGGAAGTATCGTATACATGCTGTGATTGGGACAACCTCTAAAGGGAAATAGGGCATTTACAACGCACCAACATGGCATGCAAAGAAAGTAGCTTAAATTACCGTTAAACCATTCAGGCTCATCAATAAATATCTATAGAATCATCATCTCCTCAAAACATTTTTCATAAGATGAGTTACAGATGATGCATCACTTGAATTTTTGTAAGTTTGAGTGAACAAATTGTTCTTAAGCAATATTTTGAGAATTAAAAACTTATTTTGTGTAAAGAAGGCCGACAACCTTACTTTGTATCATCTTATCATTTTGCTTCCACAAATATTGTGTTTAAAAATATGATTTTTGTTTTCCCTAAAGCAAAACACCTTGTCTCCATTTGATACGTTAAATGAAAATTATAGGGCATGAATCACGTTGCTGATGATTGTTGGAGTGCGATCAAATTTGTAAGCAACTACTGGAGTGGAACCAAGTTAAAAAAAAATGACTCCATATTACTGTCACACTGACATTTTCTCTTCACTGATGTATTTCGACTTTCAACCCCCCCATTCTCCAACAAAAGAAAAAGTCGGCAGTACCTTTGCAGAATAAATAAACACAGCTGTTGGCACTGCCTCAAATTTTCCAGACAAGTTCAGCGTTGAGTGCCACTGCCGTTTTGTTCTTTTTTGAGCTCTGATAGCACACACGAGTGCACTGGAGACGTGCTGTCAGTGCATCAAAAAAACCAATCACTACTTATGCCGTTTAAAAATTGCTACACAGTAATGTGCTGAAGTATTTGCAGGCTTTAATTCAACAACGTCAAGTGAAGGACTTTTCCAACTTTGGCTGAAAAATTTCAAAATTCAAGACTCAGAATATGGTACACATACTGTGGTTAATGAAAATATTGTTCTCCAGCACAGTAATTAAATAAACGCTGATGATCATGTACAGGAAGTATTTGCAGTATACCACTCTGAATCAATGATGTTGACAGAGTTCAAGTGTGCACCACTTGTACTGTGACTTGTTATCAAACCAAGTTCTGTCTGTAGCAAGTCATCTTCTCCAAGACCCATCCATGTGGTGTACACATCACTGAAACACAACTTGAGCTATTAATCACAGCTATACAATGTAATCTCAATACTATCCATTTAATTAATTAAGACTTTCCCCAAATTTAACATGTGTAACGAAAAGTTAAACGCCTTTCTCCTCCTGATTAAAAAATCTACCCCAAATTCAAATTTAAGGATTAAACCAGCCAAACTGTTACAACCTTCATGTGAGCTGGCACATAAACTCAGCAGTAAATAGAACAACCTTCACTCAGTGTATATGTTCAGCAGTTACGACAAAACTGAAAAAAAAAAAAAATCATGTGCTTATGTTGTACACAGCATCATCAATTACGCAAAATGTCATTTCATTTTCCTAAATACTTTGTTCCTTCGTGACATACTGTAGGTGAGTCAAGTACAGGGAGATTTGCCTGGGCAGCTTTATCTGTTTAGCAGACGACTACTGTAGCAGCAAGGTACAGAAATAGACCTGCATGGAGAGTTTGCTGTCGGGTATACGTCAGAATGTAGTGACGACAAGGAACGACCGTGCTGTTTCTACATTGTTCGAAAACACCGACTATGGAGAGAGAATCGTTGCAACGGTGCACATTTTCAACAAAATTGTCCAACTCTGTCAAAGCAAATTGTAATTAGTCTATATCTGCTAAATCTGGCAAAAATTTTGTAGCTAATGGCCCAATTAACATCATTATTAAATCATACTCAAGCTTAGATGAACACTGGTGAATACACTTTAAACAACAACAATTTCTCATCAATTTGTAAGGGTACAATTTTTTTTTACCAGAACAATCCAATCATTGCGTGCACAACCTTTTCCAGACTTTTGGATTGGGAAATGTCCACCGCTTGAAAGCTTGAATGCATCACGAGGATGCAGCATTGTTATAAACAAAGATACCCCATTGAAGCAGGTCATAGGTGATGACCTTATAAAGCTTTCTATGACATCTTCCTTCAACTGAGGGATTCACATGCATCCTGCAAAGTTATGAGGGGCAAATGATAACGTCAACACCAAATATTGTTTTTAAAGTTAACCCTTCCCTCAAGAGCGAGATATGAAGTGCTTCTGAAGAAAACGTCACATTAAGTAGTGTTTTTTAAACATGTGACAATAAAGAATATCTTGGTCTATTTCTGCTGCTAAACTTTTGCAGGATGCAGGCAAGATGACTCATGAGAAGGTCAACAAAGTTCAGAATTCTTAGCATAACATTTTTTGGAACCATTGAGCTTTTTAATGAAATATTAATATTCAATTTAAGGGCCTGTAACGACATCACAGATTTCAGATAATGCAATGCAACCCTGTGACTTAATCATCTGCTTCAAAATCCATAAGCTCCAAACAGAACGTACCATAGAGACATGGGTTTCATCAACTGGGAGAGAATTTAAGCTTCACTAACTGGAAGATTTCAACATTATTCAATGAGTAAAGAACTGGTCAAGCAGAATGGAGAGGAGAAAAAATTCAAAGAAGATGTAAGATCGGCAGTTGAGGTAGTGGTGACTGTAGGTACTGTGGTTCTAGATAGATATGGCAACGAGAAAAGTGAAACATCTAAGCAAAGGATTTACCATTAAAGTACTTATTTGATCAAAAGGATCTGCTTTTTTTACTGATGCTCAACTGTCTCCTTCATGCAAAGGACTTAGAAAGAATAGCCACTGAAGCACTGGTTTTCAAAATTGATGAAAATATAAACAATGTTGGTAGTTTTTCGTTTTTATGTACAAATAACTTTCAGCTTGATACATATTCTCTTCAGATCACTATGAAAATTGTGGAAATTTGCAAAACATGTTTCTGAGCTGCTGTACTGCTACAACACTCAATTGTTGCTCACTTAAATTGCTCAATAAAGATGGAACAAAACTCTTCAACTTTTTTGTGGTTAGCTTCAACTACAATTATGAAAAGTTTTCATCATATCTGAGAGACAAATATCAGATAATTTAAAAAAAAGAAAAGAAAAAAGTTTTACATTGCCTTGGCATGAGTGACAAATGTGGCCCAGTTGGCACTGAACAACAGACATGTGCTGCAATAGCCATATACTGAACAATGACATCATAACAGACTGAGAGGAGGCATTTCAGAAATTCAGATCAATGCCTTATTAAAATCTGTCTGTCAAAGGCAATAGTCATTATAAAATGTCACGGGAACAACTTGATTTGCTGTCCAATTTCATTTTGGAATTAATCCTTTCTTTTTCATAATGCCACTGATGAAACGCTTCCTTATCGAGTTTAATTCATGGAAGATAACATCTTCAGTTCGTAGCTATTCAATTAAATGTCTGGCAGTGCTTTCACACACACACTACAGTTATCGGTATAAACAGGGCATACAACATGTGGCCTTCGAAGAATTTCAACAGCAGGGTGAGTGCATGTGCAGCTGCTGGAAGAGGTGCAATTTACTTCTAAATTCACAAAATTTAAACACATGACACACTTTAAAACAGCCACACATATTCAAACTTTTTAATGAACAATTAATATTACTGACAGCAGTATCACAGTGAACCCTCTAATTAAGCCCAAGATCTTTAACTAACCAAGTGGCAAAGAAGTAGTACTGATACTTTTTTCAAAGAAGGAGAGAACAGTAGAAATCCCAAAACTCACCTGGTTTGGATATTTACGAATGACGAACTTACCTGTCTCCATCTAACTAATGCACAGGAGAGAGCCCACGAGACGACGATCTCCCCGAAGAGACGCAGATCGACAGGATCCCACCTGGCTGATGGAACACCTGTCAGATCTATTGAG
>VJOZ01028593.1:0-18600 GCA_009801055.1 Stichopus horrens
CCCCCCCTCGATCGATAGCTGTTATTAGCAATCTTGTCTTTTTTTACAGCATTTAAGTCGTCTTAATAACTCTCAAAAAGCTGCGACACACTGCAGTCTGCCCGCGTCGTAATTAATCTCAGTGCTACGTGTGTCCAGGGTCCTCGGACGCGTTGCTGTCATCGGTATATAGGCTATAGACTTCAAGAGGACCTTTTTGTGAGTGAAACGTATAGCGCTATATAAAATCACTGTCATTCCGGCCTGTAATGAAATCGCGCATAATTATCTACATGACTGCAAATGCCAGGGTTCCTTATTATACTTACATCTCAGAAATATATATATATATATAAAGTGTACGATTTCACGAAGAGACATACAACCCACGTCCACGTCGACGCGTTAAAATTCTTCGAACTGTCATATCCATGTACTTGTCATATTATATAGTGCATATGCTCTCACACAATAGGAAGTATGGACTTCCACATCAAGTCTAGCGTCTGTTCATTGCTCTTTTGATCGAATCAATTTTCTCAAAATTAAGTTTCCCATCGGGCATTTCTCGTGCCACAAGTTTGATTTACTCGTTCGTGGAAGCCTCCCTCATGTGATCAACCATATAAAACCGCAATCAAAGCATCGTAATATCTGACACAGATATACACAGGGATATGCATACTATATTGTTTCTGTAGGGTTACGTCTCAATTCCTTCCTCACAGTGTGAGACGGAAGGGGCCCGGCATCTCAGATGCAATCAGCACAATCGCATACTCCCCTCCGAGCTCGCAATTTCGCACTTGCCACGTCCACGCGCATTTAAAATTCTTCAAGTTGTCTCATCGTTTTGTCTATGTATACTGCACTAAAAACCCATGTCAGTTCATTTGCCACGACCGTGGTATCTTCATGTCACATAATTGGGCTCAGTTATGGCTTTTGTATGGTGATATAGTCTGCTCTTCTATGTGTAGTTGGAGCTACATTACTGAACAGTGATGCTTACTTTGCTTTCAATCAGTGAAACTGTCCCGGTGAAGAAGCCGACGCCCTCCTTTTGATGACACGCACTACCGTTGTTTCGGCATGGGAGCCATCAATCGCGCGTCCCTGGGTGCTTGTCAAGAAACAACGCGTGTCAGTAATGCATATTTATTGCCAGCACGCGAGCATTCCTTCTGTCGTTTCAAGATCGGCTTCTAATGGCTATTTGCATTCCTATGAATAGATTTAACAATTTAACCTTCATGAAATGTTAGCATTGAAGCTTTTAAACAGCGGTTACATTACATGTAAAAAGTAGTACACAATGGTACATCCGGTAACGATTGATGTATGCATACACATACTACCTGTGAGACGAAGGTCAAACTGATATCGTTATAGTTAGATGGCATTCGCAGTGAATTTGTCCCTTGATACGATTAACTTGTTAATGAAATAAGTACCGTACCCAACTATCCATGATTCATGATAGTAACATCATTTTCATTTTTAGTGAACACTTGGAGACCTCATGTACTTTGAAAGTGGTGTAGTATTTAGAAGATGTAGTTTGTTAGTTACAACACAAATTTGGTATTATCTAGAGTTTATAGTCACTATCCTATCACGATGTAAGTATGGTGTGACATGTAATGGTCTCTGGTGTTGATATCGAGCTGATCACTTGATTATTTTTTTTTTCAGCCGTCTGTTCAAATTGCGTTCACGGGAGGTGCACTGGTCCTGATACATGCCAGTGAGTATATACCACATACCCTTTCTGACATTTTATCATAAGCCATGGAATGTTTTGATTTGTTTCTATTTCATTTTTTTGTTTGACTCCTTTCTGTGCACTATGCACATTCATATAGATATAGTTGGTTTCTGGTGCAGTGACTCGTGGAAAATGTGGCAGTTTAATCATTTAGTGGTTGCTTAAAGTGGTCTTCCAAGTTCGAAGACATATTATCTTGGGATAAGTGTGCCATTCTAACCTCTTCTTGCAAGCATGTTTACAGGATTAGCAGTAGGAATAAGGTGAAATTTATTGAAATAGTCTTCAAATTCTAGGACGTCAAGTAAATTATGATGGGCGCATCCTCTCCATACACGTCATATCGGCTTCTTAAAAACTAGATCCGGGAAGACCGAGAATCAGTGAAGTTAAAGAGAAAAAAAGCATCAGTAGACGTCACTTGTTTGGTAGTTTTGTATTTTTTACCATACTACCAATATGTATAAGTTCTGTGTGATACCACTTACGTGACAAATATATATTCATTCCCTCCCATAGGTGCAATGCTGGTTACAGGGGAGACCACTGTGACGAATGTAGTACCAAGGTTGGTTGTGAGCATGGAACGTGCGAAGAACCTAACCAATGTATTTGCAACCCTGGATGGGCTGGTCCCCTCTGTAGCATTGGTAAGTATGAAACGAATTAACTATCCGACCATGTATTTTAAGTAATCTGGTTTTGGTTATGAAACAAGTACGATTTATGTAATTTTTGTTGTTTGTTACCGTACCGCGCACCATTGACCGGTAGGCTCACAGCATGTCAGTCTCAATCAGTGTAACATGAAACTGGGAAAGTTTCCTTTTTGAGGGTATTGGGAGCCCTTTGTAATGTTGTGGTTATATCCCATAAATACGTAAAATTGCTTTTTCCTTAGTCTTAATGCTGCTTCTCTCGGGCAGTTTGGAACCTTGCTGTACGACGAGGCACGGACGCTAACGATAATAAATGAAAACTAGCCAAGTGGAAAATCCATGTGATGAAAAAGTTCCTCAGCTTCGGATCTGAGCCAATTTGGCGGAATTTTTCCCCTTCGCGTAATTCTGCTGCGGGTTACGTTACTGGTTATTATTCGCAAAAAAAAAAAAAANNCCCATAGCGCATTTTGCTGTTAATAAACATGTCTGAATTCCCAAGCGTAGCAATTAATTTCACCCTTTTTTCCCAAGCAATACACAAAGTATCATGTTTTGCTTCGCCCCACACGGTAAGAAATCAAGCAAGGACTGCTGTGTGCATCTGATTTCGGACTCGTTCAAGTTCTGTTGTAACCTGGCCACGAACACAAACATGCTAAAGGCACCTAGATTTTTTTCTTTTCATTATCGTCCTTGTATGACTTTCAGTAGTAATGGATGCCTTTTGTGTCGATAATGCACGTGCGATGATATAGCCATGGTTATCAGAACTGTTTATTCGGCTCAAAAGGACTGTCTACGCGACTACAAACGCGTAGAGAATTTCGTGTCATATTCTATATCACAAAGTGCAAAACAAAATTCACGGTTCTATCGGTTCCTAACTTTCATCATAATGCGGTCATTGCTGAGAGCCACGATAGCTTTCCACATTGAGAAATGCAGCATGCACAGTGCCAATTCATTAGTGTGATTTCGAGCTTTCATAGTTCAGAGAGATCATTAAGCAACTGTTGTCCTAAAACTAGAGTTGTGAAACTCGATCGCTTAAGGCGAATTACATATTCAAACTCTTCTGAAATCAGTCTAGAACGTTTTGTACAAAGGTTTGCGCAATTGGGATTCATATTAATTGGGCATTGGAAACAAGATAGAAGGATCTCTGTCCGGATTTATTGTTTGTTTACATAAAATCACTGCTTTAAGATATGTTAAGAAATTGTCGTGTATCAGGCATTGTACCATAGGAGCTACTGAGGATGCCATTGATTTGTACAAATGGGAGGTCATCGTATGAAGATGGTCTTCAGTAGATCACTAACATGCTAAAAGCATGCATGCAGTGGTACCACTCATTGCTTAGTGCCAAATGTAACGACTAACCTACATGATATGCAAACACGAGTCTTTAAGAGAAAGTTTTACATATGGTTCCTGGTGACCTATGTTATGAATTTCAAAATTGGTTCCGAGCTTCGTTTAATTTCAAACTTAGGCGTGCGCTTTCTCGGGACTTGAGGCGTGTCAAAGTCTTAATGTTGTGTTATGTTTTTGTGCCAATGATAGATACCAACTACTGTACTAAGCATCAGCCATGCCAGAATGGGGGAACTTGTCTGAACGAAGGACCAGTCGGCTACCGATGCTATTGTTCAGAGGGCTTCACTGGCGAGAACTGCGAGCAGGTGTTTATAGGCCCTCAGTGCTTTAATGGTGGTACACCTGTGGTGAGCATTTTTTTATTCAATTCACAGAGCTTTCCACTAATTACTCGTCATTGTCAATGTTTTGAAGACATTTTGTTTGTCCCTTTGCGCAAATTATAGTGTGTTTCTATGTATTGAAGCTTTACTTTGACTTAACCATATAATGGTGTAAACAATAGCAGTTTTATTTTCATTGTCAGTCTTCAGCTAATCCTCCATCCTGCATTTGTCCTCCTCACACTACTGGAGATCAATGCCAAGAGTTCGTACCTACATGTCAACCTGCTACTTGTTCAAACGGAGGCAGTTGTATTGATACCACAGATGGATTTTCATGCCAATGCGCTGCAGGTTTCACAGGGGATCACTGCCAGACAAGAGATCATTGTATCAGTAATCCTTGTGAAAATGGTATGAATTTTGCTTAATCTTTCTTTCTTCGTTTGCATGTACTGTATGACTGTAATAGGTAGCCGTTACAGTTTTATTTGTTCCCTTCCCATGGTCCATGTTCACTACATATTCTCTGTGACTTTTTTTGTGCACAAGCCGTTTTCAGACTCAGTGGGCTAATTAGCCATATTTTATACAAAATACATGACTTGTGAACCTTTCAATTATCACATAAATTAAAATTTAAGTCAAATTTGATTCCTTTTTCGGTCAGCTTTATAATGTGAGCAATCAATTGACTAACTAGCCACCATGTACGCTACGTCAGCCATGCGTACTCGTTTCCTCCCTACTGTTAAATAAGGCGTTCATACAATTGTTAAGTCTGAAGATTCAAGAAATTTGCTCGCTAAACTTGTCTTCAAAGTTGTTTGCACTTTTTTAGCCTAGTTTTCATGAGCGTCTGCGATTTTGGGCTCGAATCAAATTTGCAGAAAATTTATGTGATTTAACGTGATTTACGCGATGACTGTAGTGTAGGCCGGTTTTTTCAAGTTGGAGACTTCGTTCACGTATCTGTTGTTAGGTTGCATGTTGTTGGGTCGTGTGTCTGTATTCTTTATTGTATGTAACCAAGTCAGCAAATACGAAGTTAAAGTAAAAGTTGCGAAATAAATTTTGTCATGACCAGTGGAGAAAACTCAGTGAAACGTAAGTGTTCACACACATACACACGTACAAAACTTAACAGAGTCTGAGGCATCATAAGGCTCATTTCAAGGAGGCATAGTCAACACAGACTTTGTAAACACTGATCGCATGAGAGGAAAATATCCGTTTCTCTCGCGAGGCACTTTCAATCATTACACTCCAGTTATGGGAGGAATGTTTGACTAGATCCAGTGGCACTGGAGTGTCTTCCTTGGGAAGCTTGATATCACTCTCTGCGGGCTGTCGTGGATATTAATTCTTTATCCCCCCCATCTGTCTCCCCTTACTCCCGTCCACCCCGACTTACTCATCCTGTTGTCAAACGCTTGGATTGCAACCCCATCCGATCGCTTGACTACTGTCTACACCGACGACGTTAAATATACAATCAGAAATGGATTTTTATCAAGCAGCTTTTGACAAAAGGCAAGCTCTGGGAATTAATCAGAAATCAGTTTTGTTCTGGTGCAACTCGAGCATCGCGTAGTTGACAGATGATACGCGTATGTGGAAATTGGTGAAATGTATTTATTACAGTTTACCAAGGGAATTCTCTGGGTTTAATTTCGAGGGAAAATTTCTTTCCCTTGTTTCTCTTTTCGCTTGGGAAATTTATTCTATCCCTTTGAACAAGATACTGTATAAATGTGCATATAATTCACCATAATCATGAAAAGAAAAGTTTTTCTGCTCGATTTGGACTTGGTTTTATGAGCATTAAATGTCCTGTTTTAATTTAACTGTTGACTGGTGTCCTTCACGCACTTTGTTAAATATGAATGTACAGGAATATCCATTGTACTAAATGCGTATGCCACAATCACTCTTCTTACTAGATACACTTACCAGACACAGAATCATATATACGACGTGTGCTGGTAGATGTCACACAGATATAGTGCTTCTTAACTGTTACTGCAATTAAAAATTCATCTGCGCTCCATGCCCTGTTTACAGAGTGTAATAATTGATAAATTGTACACGATTATATCTCAGGAATATGTTTACTTTGCCATGCGTTTTCTTGGTTAAATATGGGGGAGTTTACCCCATGCATACTACAGTAGAGAATGCGAGCTTTCCATATTTATGTGCACGATTGCCAACGTTTTGATGCTGTAATGCCACGTGATTCAGTCAAATTAGTTTAACCTATTTGTATTTTATTGTGGGTGACATCTTCGTTTTTTTTTTTAACTCTAACAGGGGGAACTTGCCGAAATTTGATGAATGGATTTTCATGTGATTGCTCGACTGGTTATGTGGGAAGCACATGTCATACGGATATTTGCGAGAACCACCATTGTTACAATGGAGGGAGTTGCATAGCAGACTTCGAAGGAGCTCGCTGTGAGTGTCCTTCTGGATTTGAAGGGGAACAATGTGGAGATGTCGTGGATCACTGTGAAGGGAATCAGTGCCAAAATGGTGGATCGTGCAGGAATCTATTAAACGGATACACCTGTGACTGCTTGGATGGATACTTTGGCACAATGTGTGAAAATCGTATCGAGTGTTGGGTGAACCCCTGTGAAAACGGAGGGACGTGCGTAAGAGACGTTGTGGGAGGTTTCACTTGTATTTGTGCAGAGAGATTCAGCGGTATGGTTTGTGAGGAGGATTTGATGTCAGTGGATAGCACCGAGGCTTTCGATTCTCAGTCGTCGACCATCAACAAGGAAATTCCTGTTGAACCCTCCACGGGACAAGGTGGCATGTCCGAGTTGATGCAGATCATAAAAATGATAGCGTTTGTCGTATTTGGAGTGCTTATCTTGCTGAGTCTGTCATGTCTTACCATAGTAATTTACAGAAAGCAAAGAACGGAGAGGACTTCGAGAGACTTGGAGAGTAATCCAGCACCACCGAATAATCACGCAGTTCTCACCTATACAGACAATTTCTCAAACTCTGAGAAGGTGCTCCCCCTGCTGAGCATCAGTGAGAAAGTGTGTAATAAAGAGATTGAGCAAGACAATCTCAAAGCAACTCATTTTAAAGATTTTTCAAGTAGTAACCAACTGAACAAAAACAGTATTAGTAAGGATTATAAAATAAAAGACTATTCTTCGTCGAAAGAATTTGAATGTTTACAGAGCTCGGGAGAAACGAGATCTTCCGAGGAAGACTGTAGTATCGTGAGATACGAACCGCAGCCGAGATATTCGCTACCGAGGAACTGCGACTCGGAGGACACTTGTAATTCTGACGAATTTTATTATTATGATGAGAAAAATGTAGCATTGAAAAGAACTGATTCATTACAAACAAACAGCCAAAGCTCTTCCCTGGAAAGTACGCCGAAGCACACAGCGAAGTGCCCTATATTACAAATATCGTAAGTATACCCATGCACAAATAGGTCTGAATATCTCATATTTTGTCATGATTGTTATTATATTATTTTTTCCAGAGTTTTTCTCTTGCATATTTAGAAAAATCGTATGTATTCACGCGCTTGTACCTACGCACTCATACGCTATTATAATGTTGTTGGGGTAATTGGTAATAGATTCCCCACAAACGAAAAAACGAATTGTTTTCGCGCATTCGGTATCAGTTTTGTATGTTCGTCATCGTCACTGGTATAGATTTTGTTACAGGAAGTCCCACATTCTTTCCACAAAGAAAACACTCACCATAAGAGAGAGTGAGCTGAATAGAGAGTGGGAGAAGAGGATGGAGTCGTCGCTCCTTTTGATGTTAAATATAATACAAACTACACAAAGTGAAACTTGTCATTTGTGATGAAAGATCCGATTAAGTCAGTGGTTTAAATTTAAACTCAAATCATTGCTTTGTAAGTTTGCTCACAATTGTCGTTGGTCAACAATTAACAAAGGTGATAATCTACCCCCACTAAGGTAGCGGTCATTTTCGTGAACATAAGCACTCTGTGTTGTTCAACCGCAAGAAAACGCCTTGATAAAGAAGACAGAAAAAAAAATATCTTTGGGGTCGACAACTGTTCATGCAATGGACAATAAAAGTTTTTCTGGTCATATTTGATGGCACATTATATGAAATACTAATGACTTTACCTGACCTCATACGCCTTGCCATTAGTTGGTAATAGATACCTTCTTTTCCTTGTTCGGCTCCTTAATGGTGTCAGGTCTGATCAGGTGATGGTTTATCTATTGTTCGTTATGAAATTAAACCTGCGCCATGGGCAAGTTATGCATTCAATCAGGACAAACTGGTAATTAAGTCTTTGTTACATGCTAAATGGTGATCATTCCACCATTGTATCGGACTAACCAACGCATGCGAATTTAATTATAAGTATTTGGGTAAAACTCACTCGAGAGAGGTCTACATTATCCTAACAACAACTTTCTATATGTTGGTGTGTCATACGAGTACCATAAACGTGTATCTAGTTGCGCCCTATGTTCACCGCTGTCTCGACAGAGTGACCATACAGAAACGGTCAAGCATCCTCACATTGCTTACCTTCGTTATTTGTACAGACCGAGTGCCATGGATTTCACTCCAATGCTTCTCTGGTTAAATTTCGGTGTTGTCTATAGTTGCTTACAGGCAAGGGACGGGGGAGATTTAAAACTGTATTCGGATACATTTTTAAACTAGCTGCTGTTTAGTGTTTTATTGTATACGTAATCAAGTCCGCATGTGTGAAGTACCCACTCTGTTGGACATCCGCTTGGACGCCACTCTGAGATGAAGTTGTAGGTTGTGTGCTTTAGTTTTCCCATGGTTGGCCAAAGCAAAATAGAAGACTTTCAAAAGAAGTTGCAGGACATCCTTAGGGCCGGTTATTTAGTTTTGAGAGTACATTATATGTCATCGTGTTGTATGATATTTTCTTTGTTACCTGCAAGTTTACCGAAATGTTTTCCCCTCGAGCGTGTTTATTCACGATTAATACAATCACTTTGTTTGAATATTCGATAATAAAATGTGGGTGGAGAAAGCTGGTGAACAGACTGTCGTACGTTCCCACGAGAATCATGTGTAATGTAGTAATTGTAAGCAATATGGCTTACACTATACAGATTAATAATATTCCATCAGCACATCTTCTTTGCCGGTACTGTTGTTGTCCTCTGCGGTTGGTTATATAATGCAAACGTGCACCATACTGTTAAACGATATTGCTTGTAGTATTATATAATTTGACGGTGTGTCAAATCCATCTAGAACCTTGGATTATTCCGTCCAGGCTTCTTTTGTTTCTACGTGTTTTTAATCCCCTTAGCTGAAATTCAATAAAAATTCAATAAATTCCAACCTTGAGGGCTGATGAAAAGCTCACTTTGGGAAACGCATTTTCAGTCATAACCGAAGGCTGTCCTCACCCAGAGGTTTTGCACCTTCTTCCATGGCGTTTGTGTGATAGTACTGTACTACTGGTGTAATATTACAGTGGTGTCTAAGTGATAATATTCATGAATATTGTGGTCAGTACAATTTTTTTCAAAGGGACAACAATTAAAGAGAAATCAAGACAAAGCTCAAATCAGTTGATATTTTTATGATAGAAATCTCCACATGTGTTGTGACTGGAAGTTTATGTCCATTTGTGAATGATGTAGTAGAGTCGATGCCACTGAAGCAAAATGCCTTCCATTTTAACCCAATTTTAAGCTGTTCTTTGATGCATACACAGGTCTGATAAAGCTTACTTCGTATTCAGAGTCAGTAAAAATAATTTCTCTTTTTATTTTCATAGTGTCGAAGACAATTTTCCTGCGCAGGTGGCGCTTCATGCTACTGAGGTAAGATCATCATTTTAACAAGAAATACACACGGAAAAAGTGTTGTAAATATTCACGTTTGCCCTGATAATGGAGTTACACGTACCATAGTTGAATGTAACAAAGTTAGACTCGATTAAAACTTACGTATAATAAATTCATGCAGTGTTGTGTTAAATTTAAAGATAAATTGAAATAGCTTTATCTTCAAAACCTGGATACTATTTGCCCTACCAATTAAAATAGGCTATCATGCAGTGAATATCTCTCATAATATTTTCACAGCAATATTCTGAAAATAAAGCCTTTTGTTGCAAGCCTGCTTGTAGCGCGTTAAAGATTTGACGTACAATAAGATCACCCAACGTTCATTGCATTTCCAAGACAAGTCAGTCCGCTCACTTTGACCATCAACAGCAGGTAGACTAGGATTGGTCAATGACTAGTCACTGTGCAGCTACAGTTTGACAGTACCACCGACCTTTAATTAGCTCAAGACCACTGTAGATGTAATTACATTTTCTGTGCTCTTACTGGTCATTTTTTTTATTCCAGTCGCTCAAGGCGTGTTTAACTTGCGGCAATTTTGTCCAATCAATTATGCATGAATTCAGTCCAAGAGGTTGTCTTTCGAGCCCAGCAATTGTCAGGTTTTAAACAGTTTGCAATTAGCAGCAATCTTTTTTGTATACAATTCGCTTTTGAATGGCGCGTCGTATATAAACAACTCTCCTACTCTGGCGCACATATACATAGATTTTTGTAAATTTTATACCATACCTGCTGACTATAAGTGCGGAATGTATCACGGTGCTATTTATATTGACAAAAAGGGAGAGGGGAAAAGGCACACATGAAACACAGTTAGCGTGAATGTGTGCATTATACTACCGCCACACAAGTTTAAGCACCTTGCCTCAATCTGAACAGCTGACTGCATTGAACTGACACGCAACTTAAGAGAAAAACCAATAAAAGAAAACAATTTTGACTCAGTTTATTTTTTTTTTAAATGATTTGCCAACATATATGCATAAGAAATCCAGAAAATGATTTGAACTTACTATGAATTGGCAAATCAACTTGACTGGCTCAACACAAAGAACAAATATTTATTTTAACCGAGCCGTGTTTGTCCCGTGTTGTCATCCATTCCATCTACTCATAGCACACAGTATATAACCTACTTTACAACTCATACAATGAACTTTTTGATATAGTTTCTAGTAGTTCTCATTAACTAGCGTCGTATCCCTCCTTTACAAACATTGATTTACTAATAAGGACCAAGCAATTATTTAATCCTCCATTTCGATATGACTTTTTTTATGTGACGTTATTTATTCTTTGACGTCATAAGTCGTTTTTATTTTCATTTTCCAATATGGTATATATATATTACGTTGTGAGAATCTCCCTTAAAATTTTGCTTAAAATGTGCCTCCGTGGAAACACCTACCCAATTCACCGATACCGCAAAACCATACGTGCACAATCTCCTGTGCTAGATCACAAAACAAAACCTACCATAAAACCAAGTATCGATTTCATATTAATTCCACATGGCATAACACCACTCGAACGGTGAGAGCAGAGAAGGGAAAAAAAAAGAAACACGTCTATCGTTAACATTCAATTCATAATTACAACAGGGAAAAATACACTCTCGTTGAATATCGTATGGAGGTATCAGTGAACTCACAATACGGCACCGTGGCAGCCGACGAGGCGCGCGGAATTTGAAACATGCCCATTTATAGACATGCAACGGCCAGAGGTAGACCTCATTGGAGTGTTGTTGTGTTCATCTAGTTACCCTTCCACGCACATACTCTTTTTCTGTCTCTTCTCTCTCTCACTCCGCTCACTGGAGCGATGACATGGATTTGAACTTCCAGGAAAATGTTTCATTTCCTCGGTTCGGAGAGGCCCCGTCAATTCAAGAAAGTGGCTTGATTAAATCAGGGGAGCAATCAAGTATATTAGGGAACAAGTTCAGTCGAAAAGTTATCACCCCACCAGCAACAATTAAAAGAGTTTCGAGGAATCTCATATGTTGTCACTCGTCAGTTTAGAAGAAGTAAAGCCAGCTTGGAATGGTGACATTTTGTCAAGTGAAGATCCTCCACGTATATACAGGTACTAAAGCGGAAAGGACAGCAAGATAAAGAACTGTTACTCCTCTCTTTTATTGAAAAGCAGCCATTTGCCTAAAAATACAAACATTGCAATAGCAACACCAAGAACGAAAAGTTATTGTAACGTTCGTATCCAGATGAAGTCATTGACCCCATGTAGTCCTGGACAGTCATAATGACTCATAGCTCTGTTTGTGCGTGAAGCCCGAGAAGGGCGTACGTCGACCAGACGCCCAGTGGCACAGTGGGTGGGCCCATGGGAACTAATAGTCCATCATCGTTGTACAAGGGGTACACATTTCTGGCAGACTAAGTTGACTTCTACTCGTGATGAATAACTAACGCTTCACCGCAACCCTCTTCTCTCTCGTTTGGAAGCACTGAGCTTAACGTGTACATTTACCGGACAGTCAGCCGAGCGGTATCATGGCACACTAACAGGGGTCACATTGCATCGCGCATTCCTTTCATACCAAAACTAGCTCTCTCTCCAAGTTCTTTCTTAGTTTTCTTCTCCTTCTAAGTTTCTACGGCAGGAGAAAAGAACATATCTTCCAAGTTCGCCCAGTGAGCGGTGGAAAGAAAATGGAAAAAAGATAAACAGCAGTCTTTCACTGTTAATGCGCTCCCGTAGGCAGCTTGTAAATAAGATCTCTATTCAAAGCAAATATGGGCTATACGAGTGTTCTTGAATACCATGAGTTGGCAGCAGTACTGGGTTAAAAAAAAGACATATACCCTGTATGATAAGCGTGTGACGATTTTTACAAATTCTTTGTATTCTAATCAGATGTCAACAAAGTATTTTTCTGTTCTTTTCTTTTTCCCTCAGGTATAAAGGTGCAGTTAACTGAGATGCGAGATGAACTGTTGTTGCAATATTTTATTCTTCCTGTTCCAGAGTATTCACGTGTTCACTGCCAAACACAATCGACCAATCATAAAGCGACATTTGAAGAGAGAGAGAGATGCCCAGCCTGGAGGAAAGCCTACCCCGCAGAGGTCCCCTGTTCTTGGTTTTTCTATGCAGTATATATAGGCCTATATAGATATATTGTTAAATGATTTCAACATGGCGTAGGCCCTTTGTACTAAATGAATAAGTAGCAGCTTTTTCAAAATCTTTTCTGATTTGGAAACATTTTATTACGATAAAAAGGATCATAATTGTTAAATTTTTTACAAAAAAATTTTGCTAACCGCAATGTGCCTTTTTGGAAAACATTACAATTAATCAAATTTGAAACAAAAAAAAAAATTCGAAAAGAATTTGGATCGGATTGCAATCAGCCGCGCATGCGCCAATGACGTAGTGCTCTCAGAACGTTTCTGCGTTTTGACTTGAGTGACCCTCCACGCATGTTCAGTAAGCCGTTCTTCTGTGTGGGCGTTCTTGTCATATAATAGGAATATATGAAAAACAAGTTTGCAAAGCAAACTTTCAAACAGTATATAAAATATCAAATTTTAGTGACCATTTTTGTGCTAGCATTCCGCTTTTTGTTGCCATCATACGATTTTCTACTTTTTTTTGGTAACAGTGTACAGGTAAAATACTTAAAAGATTAAAAAGTGGCATTTTGCCTAAAATGATTATGTGTTTTGAAAAAGAAAAATTGATATGTTGCTATGTATGAAAGGTCATGCTAATTGTATTCATAACAGAGTTTCATAATTTGTATTATTCATCTCTTCAGTATTCTAAGTTAAATGTCGTTCGGGAAGTTTAAAACCCAAATGCAATGTTGTGAGAGAGATTTCCAAGGATCACGAAAATGATTTTTTTTATTGTTTTTGCTGGTTGGCTGTGTTTGCATTTCCATATTTTCAAACAAAATATTATACTTAACGCGATGACTTACGATTGTTTCTAAACTCTTACCTTTGTTTGGTGAGGATTACAGCTCAATGCCTAAATACATTGTAAAAATGTCAGTAGACAGATTCTGCAGACGACGCGTTGACCATCCAGACGCAACTATCTGTCTCACTGGATGGAAAACAAAACAACTGCCCAATACGCATAACCTACGGTGCTGTACTGGCCTCCGGAGTTGTCTGTTTTTCATCCAATATGGTGACGTAACAATAGGAGTGGCGTGAGGTGCAAAACCTCTCTAGATGTGTCTTCGTTCAAGTGTCATTCATTAAAATATTACCATCGGAACACCATCTTAAAATTTGGTTGGGAACATTCTTATACGTACCTTCACATATTGATTTGATCTCATTTGTCACGTGATATCATTTGGACCAGAATTTTTTTTCTCTTATCTTATGCTTTTACACGTGATTTTTTTTAAGATAATGTGGTTTTATATTTTAACTATTTTGTAGAGAATATCCTATGTCAAGATTTGAATATTCGTTTCGCCTAAATCATTGTATACTAAACATAAAATGTTTTGATTATACATCATACATCAACCTTACTATCCAAATATATTGGTAATATACAATACCGCTCTTTACTGCAGTTTCTGATATATAAAAACAAAAAATGAGGGAAGAAAATACAACCAACCAGTAAGATTTATTGCCAAACAAGCCCTTGGCAAATCTCTCTCGGATCATTGCATACTTTTTTGATATTTTTTTTTAAGTTAAGACAAAGAAATTATGTTATCAACCAGTGTATTGATAGTTGATATATTTTATATATTTTTGTGAGATGTTATTTCCTGTTTAACTTGTGATCTTTGTTAACGAGGATGATTGCTAAATCAAAGAGGAAGAATCGTTGTAGATCACGTGATGTCACGTGAATTGCGAAGTGATCACATTGTATTGTGTTCAAAACGTTTTGACACCAGAAACCCCATTTAATGATTCTTTCTCAAGCTTTCTTTAATTACTATGCATGAGGACCAAAATTAAATCAGATATTTATTACGCAGAAAGAGAAGAATGGAAGAAAAAAAAAGAAAATGCTTTCATGTTTTCACACAAAGAAATTAATAGGATAAAAAGTTTGGTCCTTCAACGAATTTCTTTTCTTTTTTATTGTACATGCGATGTAATGTAAATTTGTAGGCGTCATAAAGTACATTTGTACATTACATGTGAATATTAACAGAACTTCTGAGCACGTATTCTTGTTATAAGTTATAAGCAAGAATAAAATGAAAAAAAATCTACAATATTGTTTTCGTATATTTATTTTATGGAAAATGTTTGAATTATGTCAAATATCTACTAGCGAATCCTTTACACGACAAAGACATGGTCATAGGATATCACAGTGAAATAACTGTCGTAATACTTTTTGTCTGAATGAAAACACTGAGGCAAGTAACCACAATGTCTTGGAGGGAAATAGTACAATATCAGGAAATACTATAACATACCAACATAGCTTTATCCGTTGTTAAACCATTCGGTCTCATATTAAACAACTTAAAAGGCATCTCCTCAAAGAATTACGCATTTTGATGCATAACGGAAGATCATTTTCTAAATTTTGGAAAGTTTAGTTGAACAACTTACTGTTCTGTTAGAAAGCCACTGTCCTTCCTTGTTCTATCCTACATGCACAAACTTCCTTTTAAAAGTATGATTGTTTTCTGTTCAACAAGAGCATTATTTCCACTTTAATAGTGGATCGTTTTCTTCCATAAAATGAATAGCGAGATTTCAAAAAAAGGCTATATACATCTTAGATATACACAATGAAATATGCATAGCCGTAAACAGGTAAAGCTCTGGGGATCAATGAATTGCCGCATGTGTCTGATTTAAAGAAAGTGTGGGGTATGATCACAATGAGTGAAAATTTATAACACCGGTATGACATTAAATATGGTAATATGATTCCACAGATGCTGATCATTCACTTTGTCCTCACAGACTTTCCACGATGTTCTAAATTCATGTCTCGAGAAGACCNNTGATATCCAGATATACCATAATAGTTAGATACCTCTTGAGAAGGGATAAAGATGTATGATGTGAGGACTGGCTGCATCCTCACGGAAAGTCATAAATATCCATAAATGAACATTTTTTCCCCTTGATGTTAACATTTTTACATTTGGAAGCGTCTTAAGTGCATGACTATCTAAATGGCGCGATACCATCTAATAGTTTGTTGCAGCTTCGAATTCAGTGGAACAAACGTGCAAATCACCAAAGTTTCGAGGGACTTCAATGTCATTGGCATTTTTTAAAGGCCTACGTGTTCTACGTTTTAGTGCAAATGATGTTATTGCAACATTGTAGAGACGTATTGGCATATGGTTTTGTTCATGTAGGTTCGTTTCGTGTAGTGTTTGGCGTACACAATTTACAATTCCCTTCAAGTAAAATGAACTGAATTGGTAACCTACAAACAAAGAAACTGGTCGAGTCAATCACCTCANNACTTAAAAACTTACTTCAATTGACACCGTTATACTATACGTATAGGCCTTTATTTATGTGAGCATCTGTCGAGGAAATACACAATGGTTTTGATATCGACTGTATGTAGTGACGTCATTGGCGCCCTTTTTTTTCCCTGTGTCCAAACGCATGACTGTGGACTGCCTTCTGTATTATATTCAGGTCAATGTTTTCAACGTCATAAACGATGACAAGCTAAAACATTTGTCACTCTGTGACAGAATATCCCAGGTTAATGAAAGGACGTCATTTACTAATTACTAATCCATATTGAGTTCAATCACAGTTGGGATATCACGTGACATAGATTTATTAGTTTGCTTCCACAATAGTCTCGTATATACACGCCCTCTTATTCAAACGGTCGTCTTTTCGTAAGCCTAGTGGAGTTTCATAATACCAACATCCAACATCGACGACTCCATGCGTTTTCATATTCTGGTCACTGTACTATCATTTTAATTGAAAATGAAATTCACTTTCCACTATACGACCATGTAGTCAACTTTGACGTCATAGATTAGCTGGTTTCAGAATCTGCTAGTGATGTGGCAAGTCAGGCGTGAGATCCTCCACGGCACTTCCAAATATGTACAGTCATGGTCAATTAATAACAAATCCCAGAGATTTGTTTAAGAACGACGGTACATGATAAATCGCGCATTTAATTACAATCGGTTTACGTCTGTGATATATCAGTCTGTGTGATACGTGAATGCCTTTACTTTTCATCACAGTAACGAATTCAATATCAGAAATCGCCATACATGTAAATACAGTGCACACTTACACACCCACATGCAAGAAGAAAAGACAAAAAACAAAGAAGAGAATAGAAAAATCACCTCCTTGAAAATGGTATACACTTGATAAAAGACCACCGGAAAAGGTGCGCGGTCGAAGTCCCCGCCCCCTCCCCTCAATGTATTGTTACTCGTGAGATTTCTGTGAATTAAGCAAATAATCTCTATGTTTTTCGCTAAGACGAAGGCGTGGAACCAAAAACTTAGTTGAGGGTGCTGTGCGGTTTACCTCAGTATATCTTCTAGACCGCAATTTTCAGGAAATTCTTGAAGAAAAACTATTATCCTGTGGAACACCGACTTTTTGCACAGAAGAAAGCATACCATTGGGTACACAATATGACTGAATCTCGGGTAGGAAGTGGGCGTTGGTCGTGGCTTATTGTTCTATGAAAAAGGCGCAGGTGAACTTAACTGTGTAATTGGCAGCTGCATATTTGCAATTCAACGTTTACAGTTTGGTTCATCATTCATAAAAAGTAGTAATTAGTTTCCTATCAATGATAACAATGAAAAACCATCTCTTCTAAAACATTTTATTGCAGTGGAAATCACTATGGGTCTATAGAAAGTTGGTGCTTATGATGCGTGCGGTTTTCTCCGTAGCTTCACTTTATTGCATTTTCGTAAGTAGTAAACGTGTAAGCTGTATGACAAAACTTGCAGTCATGTCTCGATGGTTTATTCAATAACGCAAATGATTGAGGTGAAGATTTCATACCTACAAGTGCACAAACCTTTGTACTAACACAGACAACAAACTGACCACGCATAGGTATGTGATACTACCGATGACATACTTATCAAATAAAATGTTACCGCTATACTGTACATTTGTAATAAAAGTGAATAACAGAAACAACGTATCTGTTTATGGTCAGCTAAAGTTAAGTGTCGGTTCTCTCTCTGTATTTCTGTATTTTTTTTTTGTCTTTTATCCATTGATAATGCTTTGTTTTGGCATTCTTCGAGTAGCAAGTGCGCAAAAGTTGAAGATTTCTCTACAGGGTTAAGATGAAGTTTTACATATATCGTTGTTCTAGCACGCTGATATGCACGAACGCATCCGCAATTTCGTAATTATACAGGGGGCCTGAGGGTGAGTCTTCTACCATGGATTTGTTCTAGATCACACAATTTATAAACAAAGAGGAGGGATCTCAATCATGTTCAGCGGTGGAGAGTGCAGGGACAGAGGGGGCGAAAATGTTTTGTAACCGCTACACAATAGAGGCAAAATAGATCTATACCCTATTTTCTTCAAGCTAAGCCAATTTTCATCAGCCTACATATAAGCAAGCGTGAAATATTGAGATTGGTGAAGAGGGGGTGGGGGGTG
>VJOZ01028610.1:0-20004 GCA_009801055.1 Stichopus horrens
TTAGGGTTTGTTCCTTCGATGAAGACTCGATGTATTGTACGTGATTCCTTAGATGTGTGATGTCATGTGAGGATTGGCTGGTCTCTTTCTTGACGTCATGAATATGCAATAATTAGGCAATGTTTATTCGTGCCGGGTGCAGGTAAAAAAAACTGAAATTTGGCTGTAAAATCGTCAATATTCGATGAATTTTAATGGAATTTGCGTGAATTTATTACCAACATTTGTAATAATGAATACAGCCAATATTCCAAAATATCATTTTCATGATGTCACACAACCTTTACCAAACCACTTTTTAGAATTAGAAATAACAAAACACCGATGTTAAAAGTATATTGAACACTTCAACAAAACTTGCATCCCTATATATTTCAGCCATGCGGTTTGCTACCATGCAGTCTTTGTCACAGCCCCCTTCCCCTTCCCCGTCCCCTACTCTTCATTTCTCAAAAAAATAATCATCCAGCCTGTTCAATTATTTTCCAGTGTATACCATAAAACTGGAATATCACTTCTAGAATGTTTAGCGTCTCACCTCCTTTCTGTCCAACGAGACGTATATAGATATTATGCAAGTGTCCCGTGTAAATGTGTCTTCCTTTACGATAGAAGGAATACGTGTTATCATTGTGATCAATAACGACTTTCCGAGGTCCTTGGTATACGTAGGCCGAGTACGAAGAGACAATGACGCATATAACACAGCAGACGATGTAACTCTATGCCAAATGAGAACAAAAAGTAAAATAAAACATAAAAAACAACATAATCACGAAAAGTGAATATAGTATCGACGACAACAACGACAAAAAATAAGTAAATAAAATGTTAAACAGACTGGAAATGTGACATTCATGTTCAAGATTCAATGCACTCGCGTCACTTGAATTATTAGCTTATTTTAATTATTAATCTACTACCGTAATATGTAAACTATGTAATTCAGCAGAATTACGTAAGATACATTATGGTATTAAATGATTCCAGCCAGTTTCTACGAAAGGTTGATGATGGTATGAAAAGCTTTTCTGTGCTGACCCTTCACATTTTGAAGTTGAGCACAATTTGTAGAACCCTGCAAGATTTTGCTGTTAGGATTATTTTCATGCACCTAAATTGACACATTGTAAATTTTGGTGGAGTCTTAAACAAAGTCAAATGGCAGAGTAGCATAAGCCATGAGGTCTATGTATCGTGTAAACGTATGTCTAGCAGGTGGATCATTATTTCGGAGACGTGATGTTATTTTGATGAACATTTGTTGCAGTGACATTTCAAGGAGGGATATGAAGCCTAGCCTATAGACAAGAGTGGAAAAAACTTAAAAGCAGTAATGTGACAGGCTACACCAGTCAGCAAACGGACTCTATAATTTTGTCACTCTGTTTCGAATAAAATAGACTAGGTTGTCTGAAGTAATATAGTTTCAATAGAAGTAATACAGTTTCAGTTGTAGCTAGGGGTGTGTCATTCCATGGGATGTGTCGTTCCAGGTGTATTTGCTATAGGACTAAATCCCTCTCCAAGTCTGGCTCTGGGAGCTCGACAAAAATAAGCTAAATATCTTCATCATTTGGAAGTCAACTTTGCTAATTTTACCGTGATTTGCAAGAGAAAGAGGCAAAGTGGAAGTCTCTCAGTGATAACTGTTGAAAGTATCGAAAGTGTTTTATTTTAATGTCTTCAGTTTTTCAAAACAATGACAAAATTTTTGTTCATCGTTTAAAAAATTGTTTAGATATTTTCTCAAACGGAAAAAGTCAATGTTTATTTTTTTCTTTAAAATAAAAAAACTACTGTTGTTTTTCCTTTTAATTTTGATTTTTGTCTCTAAAGTTTTCAAAGAAAAAACAAAATTTTTGTTTTTCGTTTTCATTTGTTTTATGGAGAGTGTATTTCTTTTGTTTCTGATTTTTTTTCTACATAGCCTCATTAGTCTTGTTTATACCCCACATGACAGCGGGTAAAATTCAGGTTTTCTTAACAACAGTTGAACGTTTGAAATGAAGTTTTTGTGTATATTTACCATCGGATTGTTGACAGCCAGCATTACGATCCCTCCTATCAACAGCGCCAAAACTATGGTCGTAAGTGAAAACCAGAACCAAATTGAAATGAATTCAAACTCATAATCTGTCGATAGAACAAAACATTACACAAGATAACGTCCATGGATTTGTGTTTGTTCAGTATTTACGTTACGTTCGTGTCATGCGTTCGTGTATGCCTTTCCAAAGTATAGGTATACCATATATGATTTCTCTGTAGAACTTCCCCGTAAGCCAGGCCTGAAACCCAGCCCGTGCGAGGCGGGGGAGGGGTGACCAAAGATAAGTAGGGTGAGACACACCGGAATATGAGATGTTATGTTAAAAATTTTGCTATGAAGATTCTAAGGGTATTTTTTTTTAAGAGATGGCCCACTCCACCCTTTCCCTTGACTTACGGACCAGAATTAAGTCCTAGTTGTTAATGTTTATTCATTGCTTTGATAATTGTCAGAAACATCTAAGAAAACATGTCTCTTAGTTTTACACAAACACTGGGACAGAGAGAGCATGATTCACTCTCACATTTCATGGCGAATCTTCCCTGTAAACATGTCACAAGATAGGGTAAATGTAAGTTTCAACAGTATTCAATTGTTGGCTTCTTTTGAACCTTGATCTTAATATTAGACCTTAATCGTACGGATAAAACGAACATTTTTCTTCGAGATTGCTGTAGCAGTGAAAAGGAATGATGGCAATTATACTGTCAACAGGGGATTTATGGGGTTCGTCTCCCTACTTATGATGTATATTCACCTATCTGATATGTATATTTGATAACTGATACTTGATATATTTTAGTTACGTACATAGATCTAGTTGAAGAAGCTATACTTACGGTTTTCCTCAGTCTCTTCAAACGGAAAAATAGGATTTTTCTCCAAACGGGCCTGGAAAATGTCCTCTGGTCTTGCCCAAAATGAATAATCCCATGTTCCAAATATGCCCACGACTCTCTTCCCTCTCGACATTTTGACAGTTTCAAGAATAACAGTCCGTCATTAAAACAATGTAGGAAATGTGTCTTTTCCCAAGTAAGCAATCAGTATGATTCAATAAACAACATGGGTGACTAAATAATTACCGAACATAGAGTATTATGCAGTTCACGAGTACATCATTGGATGTTGTGTTCTTAAGTGGATAATCAGATACCAACGCCCAGACTAGACCGTCCCTATTAAATGCGTTGGCGGCACGATGGAAAAACAGAGTGATAGATGGAAATTTGAAATGTCAACGAAACGCATTCCACCTTCTCGATACAAGGAAAATACAAACCAAACACCGGAAGGCTATTTCACTCTCTTCTCGGTGGGTCAATCTCAGTATTATTTTACGCCGGGATGAGACTTATGATGACGTCAGCTAGTTTAAAATGAGGCCCATGGAACAAAACGATACGCGTTGCAAATTGTGCACCTCGTAGCACTGCGTCTCGTTATTCCGACATTTGCGCGCATGTAGGCCCGCCGTTGAAAATGCAGCGTGCAAAATGTTTTGACAGGGCGTCGGCTGGTTGTAAGCTGCAAGGCTGTGAGAAAATGTAAGCTGTTACCTAACCCAGACGCAGATTTATGATGTCACAATGCGAAGATGATATAACACCTATAACGTCAAGTAACATCGTGTATCCTTTCACACGTCAATAGCATAGACATTTATTACATGTTTATATATTGTCAGCAGCACTTATATCTTTATTAATGTACGGATCTGTAGTCAGCAGTGATAGTGTCACTTGTATGGCAAGGTAAATGACCAATCATTCCATAAACTTGGATTATTCGGTTGAAAAACCAGATTTATCGATCGACAAACTTGGTTTATCGACAGATACACCAGGTATAATGATTGATTAACCAGATTTCTCAATAAACCAGGTTTATCGACCAATAAGTCATGCTTATCGACTGATAAACCTGGTTTATAGACCGATAAGCTACGTTTTTCGAATTGCTGGGCGTTTGCCGTCGGTAAACCAAGTTTATTCACCAATGAACCAAGTTTATCAATACGATAAACCTGGTTCATCAAATTTTTTGGCATTTGGCTTTTCATACAGGTGTTTAGTTTAGCAATTTTTTCAGTCGGTGGCAACGCGCACTCCTGTTTACATCAGAGAGCGTTAAGGAATCAGAGTCACTGACTGGGGAGAGGTGCAGCTGAAGAAAAAAAAAGGGGAAAAAAACCGAAGACATGCTGAAAGGCTGATGGCACTGAGGAATCAGGTTTGTTTTTCGTTACCTATTATGTTCCATGTATTCAATTTGCATATGGCAAACATTATTTAATAACATTCAATAATGCAGGACTCTAAGAAGTTTTTTTTTGATAATCCACTTTATTGTCTGTAGTCGTTATACACCTACAGCTCCCAAAAAGCGACAATGGTCATACTTGATTGTAAGTCATAATTCAAATTTGACTGCAGTTTGAACAAATTCACAAAATTATGTCAGTTTGAGTTAAAAGATCAAAAGTAAAAAAGAATAAATAAACAAATAAAAAAATTATCCATAAAATTAAGAAGAATAACATCAAATTCACAATCTCAAGAGGACTTTGCAATAGTAAATGGCTGTCGGAAATCCGTTATTTTACTGAGCACGATTACTCTGTTCATCTAACAATTTATAGCTATGAAGCAACATGCTTCTTTCATACTGGAAAATAATTTACACAAATTGTTAACATGAATCATTTTCTAATACGTCTCTTCAAAATAACTTTCAATATACTTGATCCTTGCACAGTAGCATCTTGAGATTTTGCATTCAACGTGGGACAAATGGAATTTAAACAATTTGGTTGTTTTGTTGGGCTTCAAAGTAATTTGCTTACGCTATGTAGCATACTTTTCTTGCTAAGCACACAAGGACTCGGTACATTTCGTCACAGGTATAGTGGTAATGGTTTTTTTGCACCAGACACAAGAAATGAGATACGTATATAGACAAGCACTAGCACGTTGCTCTCTGCCGCCCTCTATATTTGTCAAACTTTTCTTCAGATTTATCCATAAGAGTGTAACTTTGAACCTTACTTCCTGTATGAAAATTAATCAGGATATGATATAATCTGATTTCAAAAACCATCTTAAAATCCGACAATTTTAGGTAAGGCATCCATCACCCAATTAGATCAAATATCCACAAACCTGAACGCAACAAAATATGAAGTAGAAAAATATACTCTTGCCAAGGTGTCTCTTTAGTAAATGTAAGGGGCATTATTTACCATACGAGAATCGAGATACGGAGGTTGTAAGAGCGAACACGATATGGTTATCTTACCTGTGTAGTGAAAACATCACATTGAGCAATTGACGTCAATATTACGTCATTTCACCAGAAGTTATCTTTACTTTTTTATTGAAATTTCAAGTCACCACCTATTGTTTTTCTATTCATTGATGTAACTGCACCGAAGCGATGAGAGGATGGTTTTGATGGGACGGAATGTTTCAGAAAAATCATCAAAACTTGCAGATGAGTGATTAGGTTATAGAAGGTCATTCGTTTGGTATTGCAAAGTAACAAAACCTAGCAAGTATTTGTAAAGGTCATTTCACGTACATAGAAGTATTTCAACAAATCGCCACTGATGTTTTTTTCCTGATAAAAAAAAACTGCTGTAGGCCTTCTCTTCACCTCTGTTAATTCATATAGAGACGATATGTAAAAGCACAAGCCTACTGGAAAGGGAATAATTGACCCTATCAGTCTATGATGTTAATGGTTTTGTTGGTCCAGATACCTAAGAATAAAATCGGCATGGCTTGTGGCATTGCAGAGAATAGCTAATACCAAACGAATGACCATCCACGTCTCTAGTCATTGGGGCTGAGCCTCTCCACTGGCACCATCCTGCGCAGGCATATCGGATGATGCTTCATCCTCTTCGGATGCCTCTGAAAGGTTGCTATTTGCGACTAAACCTGGGATGGGGTTAGCCACTGGATGTCGCCGGGTATTAGGAGGTCGCTCCGGAAACTGCACCTGTTCTTCTAAATCATCCCCATCTTCATCTTCATCGTCCTCGTCATCATCGTCATCATCATCTTCGTCATCGTCATCTTCGTCATCTTCTTCACCACTTTCACCTACGTCATCGCCATCTCCAACCTCCGCAAATTCTTCTCCATCATCCTCCTCCTCTCCCTCCGCCGGCGGTGCTTGATTCTCACCAGCGTTACCCTGTTGATCCTCCTGGGCCTCATGGGGTGGCTGTTGATTCTGTCGCGGCTGTCTTCTGCCATCTCGCTGTTCTTGTTCTTGTGCGTGCTGCTGCATAACCGCCGCGGCGACGCTGTTGTGATCGTGTTGAAGGTCAGCTACCTGTTGCATGTTAGCATGACTAGGAGTCAGAGCAGGAGGGGGAAGTTGACGGTCACGTGGCCAAGTGAATTCCTCCACGTTCGGTAACCCGTTGACAACACCGATGCTCAGGGCGCTTCTGTAAACATTCATATCGCAAGCGTCGTACCTGCAAGTCCAGTAATAACATAAGGATAAATAAAATGAATCGGGGAATCCCCGTCAGTTCAACCTGTTTCCTACCACCACATGCGTGGCTGGTAACGTAGACATAAAGATATTCTACAAATACAGAAAGGTAACCATATGACTCCATTAAATCATTTGACAACGAAAGGTAAATCTTTTGCATATGAAGATGGGCGATCAGAAACACGGATCTCCGAATTAGCGATAAATCGTTACTAAAATAAATTGTAAATCATGGGTGACATCACGTGACACACTTACCATTCGTTGTTATCTGGATCAAAACACTCTACGTTGTAGATGGTAGTTATCCCGTTGAATCCTCCGATAACGAATATCATATCGTCCAAAACCGAAACACCGAAGTTACTGCGATGTATATACATACTCGGACAATTTTCCCACTGGAGCATACCGACCTTCCACCGTTCCATTGTATTTAACCGTGTGAGACCGTTGAAACCGCCGACAGCGTAGGCGTAATCCCTATACGTTGAGAGTTTAAGACAATTTGAGATGTCGTGGGTAACATGCAGAAGCATTACACACTACACGTACTGAGAAAACGAAAAGAGGTTGTCTCCAATGGTCTTCAGTTCCACAGTATCTGTATCATGCGACATAACTGTATATGGATTACTTTATGGTAAGGAAACGTAAATCCACAAGACAACACGCAGGAGCGGATCCTGACATAGAGGGAGGGGGTACACTATTAGAGAAAGAAGGGTGACGTTTAAAAGATATTGTAATGGCTACTGCTAAACGTAACGCAAATTTTTGTTATTTATTTAGGTATTTGATCACCAGCTTCATAATTTGATAGATGTGTTACATATTATTTTAAAATTATGATAGTAAACACTATAAAGATACCGTCACAATTCTTACCTGAATGAGACCAGCCCGACACCGCTTCTCCTACTGAGCATGCGCGGTAAATCCCGCCACTCGTCAGTCCTTGGGTCGTAAAGTTCGGCAGAACTAAGACATTCACTACCATTGAACCCACCCACAATGATGATGTAATCCTGGTGTCTTGATGCGCATGCGTCACTGCGATGATGGTTCATTGACCGGACCATGGACCACTGGTTTGTTTGAGGGTTGTACCTGGCCCGATAAGCGAAAAACAGCTTTATTAATTCCATTCTTTAGTTCGAGAAGAATCATGCAGTCAAAAGAGAACGTAGATCCATAGTTGCTCCCAAATGTTTACACGATCTAGTCAGGATAGCTTTCCTTTTAAATAAAACTGTAGTTTATCTAGGTAAAAGGTCTATATTTTCCTTATTTAAAAGCCCAAATTAATAACGTATATGTGTGCGAAGTCACATTCTTTGTGGCATGACACATTAAGCCATGGTGAGTAACTAAAGGAGCTCAGTTGTTACCAGTAAAGAGTGTGGGGATTTTGAAAGGTTAAACACATAACAATACTTACAATTAGCATAAATAGTCGAGTTTCACATCCATGCAATAGTTATAAAAACTGTCAAAATATTCAAACTTTTGACCGTTGATAGTACTGGCTGTGTGCATGTGAAGGTGCAATAACATAAAAGTGTCTGGTTAGGAATTTTCAAAAACCAAATTAAATCGTTAATTACTCACTCATTTATGGTCTATTGTATGTGAAACATTGGGATCCTCTTAGTCTGACCATTTGCCATTAGTATGTAAAGGAACTCTACCGGTTTAGAAAAATTTAGTGAATTCCACAAAACAAATCAATGAGCCTCTTCAAAAGACTTGGCGGTATATATTGTGCATGTAAATCATTTTCATTGAGAGGTACAAGTGTCTTGGTAAACCTCGTTACAATACCGCATATGGTATCAACTTGAGAAGTAAGAGGCAGAACTTGGAAACAAACCGCTGGAGCGACTTCAAGGATATAAATATTGTAGCTCTTTACATTTAATCCCTTCTCGTTATGGAATACGTACCTTGTTGGAAGTTGGATTCAAAACATCCAAGCTCATTCTTATATACATATTGCTATACTTATCGTTACCTTTCAACGGATCGTAACCTCGTGTGACCATCAAAACCACCCATCGCGTAAAGACATCCCCCTAAAACGGCGACGCTCACATAACACCGTCTGGAGTTCATTGGTGCTACTTCCTTCCACGATTTCGTAACTGGGTTGAAACACCGCACACTGTTAAAGTACTGATTACTGTCAAAACCACCAACAGCGTACAGTTTTTTTCCCAACACCGCGATACCCATGTATGCTCTGGGCCGGTTGTTTACGGTATCTACTAAAACCCAGCGGTCGGCTCTGGTGTCATAGCATTCTATTGCACTCGTTGGACTTCCTCCGCTCCAACCACCGATAGCAAACATTAGCTGATACGGTAACCGCGGTCTCGATATAACAGAACTCGGTCCTTCTATTTCACGTCCATCGAAGTTGTATGTATAATGTATTGTCTGTACAGTAATAGGTTTACACTCCTCACTGTTTTTGATGTATTCGTGTCGTTTTATGTTGTTCATAAAGTAGTCGGTATTTATCATGCCCAACCGAAGATGAAGCAATAACCGATGAATGTCCTTTTTGCGATTTTCCTCGTCTTGAGCTATCCACTTCAGCACAGCCTCAAAGACATACTCCTCCATTTTCACGTTGAGTCTATCTTGCAGGAGAATTTCTTCGAATTCTTCGACAGCGAGAGAATTAAACTCGTGAGCATCGGTCTGAAGGGCTGTCTCCTCAAAGTGTACCAGGATGTACTCGAAGGCCTCTTTTTCCAATTTGAAGCAAAAGTAAGATTTTGCATACCTCCAGATACCGATACAATTCTCAGGTGCCAGCTGCTTTACGAGGAAGCGGCAGCACATCTCTACCAGTCCTGTAGGAGATATAAACAAAGTATGGAAACTATGATACCCGATGGAGAACTTTTACAAGCATGCAACGAGTGTGTAAACTATTGAAAACAATATACTTGGGGTATCTTGAATCGATCGGTATCTTTAGTTGATCACTGCAGTCTAAACGCGATTGAAGCACCGTCGAGGCGAAGTGATTCAAAAATTAAGCACTACCTGCATCGGATACAGTGCAAACAACAGCACACGAAGTACAGTTGTCATGTTTTTTTTTGTATTATCGAGGAAACGTATTACTCATAGCGAAGTTTCCAAGTCTCAACATTACAGCTAACTAGCATATTTCAAATTTGACCAAAATACCGACTAAAATGTCTCGGATGAGACCCTCATTCAAAAGTTTGATAGCAAAGACAATATTTCGTTTGACAAGGAGCAATATATTGTTTTTAAATAACGAAATTCATAAACTTGATCATAAACAGAGTTTTGATGGCTTTGTTTTTTATTTTTTGAAGTGATTGACTCAAGATTTTGTCATACACGTTGTGTCGTGTACTACAGTGCCAGTTCTTTCAATTCACTTATTTCAAATTGATTACCCATTCTGAACAAAACCAAAGTTTAGCAGAATTAGCAAGGCACATTACAAAACTACTGTAAAGTTTCATTTCTTTCACTCATATTTTAATATTTTTACGACAAATGATCGACTCACCATGATTTACCTTGTAATACACTGCAGTATGATAATGACATTAATTGGCAATATACCCGCGAAATATTGATGGTCGAAGAAGGGATTTACAGTGTCGGGACAGTCGCGTCATTTCTGAGTTTAGATTCGATGTATAAAGCACATAAAAGGAGTTTGCTTTTATTTCTCTTACTACAGAGTCCACGCATAAGCACTTAATTAGTCTCTCCCTATCTATTTTTAACTAAAGTCAACTGGCAAAAGTATTTACCATTGGAGAGGATCCTAATGCATTCATTGAGTCTCATGTTATTTACGCTCATCTTCATAAGATTGCTTGTATAATTGTATACTGTGTCATTAAGTGAATGGCCTGTTTCCTTGCGATGATGCAAGACTGTTATTACAAATGTAGCATGCAAAACTCTTCTTTATTTTTAAACTCACCTCTAAAATTGAACTGATCTGCCACGGGTAACAGTTTACCAACGTTTTGTTCTGTTATGGTTGTGTCTCGGCTATAAGCATACTCTAAAATACGTTCCATCAACTCCGGGCTAACGGACGGGATCTTTATTACATTTTCGGATGTTTCGTGCATTCCATTCGTAAACAGCGCCCTGAAGTAGAGGCTGTTTGCCGCTAGGATTACCCGATGAACTGGAAACTGTCTTCCTTCCACCTCCAGTACAGCATCACAGAGTTGCACGTTCCTTCTCATGTCATCTAAAGAAGTAAAGATGGCCATGGCTTCCATAACATGTCTTATCTTCCTCCTTAAGTATTGACACCGGTGTGTGTGTTTATCAATGTTGAGATATATTTGATTCACAAAGTTTCAAGAAAATAAGAAAACATCAGTTCGTAGGTTTATTGTAACTTTTACACTACATCGGTTACAGCCTCTTGTCGGAATCAAACCCTTTTTGCACAACACCACCAACGGCTGTTGAATTTTATGAAATGTCGCGCGCATTTTTCGTTGTTGTTAGGGTAAACAAAGATTCGCGCGTACATACATTTGTGCTCATAATATTGTTGCGTTGTAGTTCGTAGGTTAACAGTGCGTTTGAATACACCCCCACTGTGACGTCACATGAAAGACATCCTTTCTGCTCAGGCTTCACATGGACATGAATGTAAACATGTTTTTGTACATGTCCAAGAGGTCTCTCACCACCATGCACCTACTGTCATCAACGTCATTAACAGAAGGCCCGTGGAAATCACAATCAAGAAGAAAAAGAGTTACGTGAACTAATTATTTTACTACTGAGTGGGGCTGGCTATTCCACTGTGATTTTTTATTTCTTTGATTGTGAATCTGCTTCCAGAATGGAACTTAAATCTGAATAATGGGATTTAGATCTCCTATAGAGTTTCTTTGCTAGTGTGCGTTACTTGGTGAATTTGGTAACCTGTTATGAACGAAAGAAATTATTTCAAGACTAGAATGAAAATGATAAAAGGAAATGATAAAATAAAAACACGTGGACCGTGCAATGAAGTGAATACTATACCTAAATAAAAATATTACAACTGTAGCCCTGTTTTAAGACGTAGGTTCACCAAGGTTGATCTCATCAAGTACAATGGCCCATCGTCGATGAGTATTTCCGATACAGTTTTGATTAACCTACCGGGTTCACTGCACGGCTACAGTTAATCAGTGGCAAAGTTACTAGGACCCCACCCACAAAATTGTCCCCCCTCACGAGAAAAAAATATCGATTGGATTACCCACCTTCTAATCAAAAACTCTGGCTGCGGAAAATCTTTAAAATCAATGCACTGAAAAACTTAACTTGGAAATTTCTTGTTTATCTTTTCAATCGTCAGGGATTCTGGACAAATGATATCCAGGATGGGTATTCTGAGGAACTGAAATTAGTCACCTCAATAAGTCCATGAACTATCTCGCTACGTATTGAATCTGTTGCCGATCGTAAATTTAATAAAAGTGTCTGTCGCAAAATTATATCGATGCTAGAGAATATAATATTTACTATGCATGGTGAGAAGGACCACAAAGGATACAAGTCACTACAAGTCACTACAACCAATCATGGCAGTCTGAGCAGTCATATATGACAGTCTGAACAGTCAGATACATACCAGCCCCACTTCCAGAAGGAGGGGCTGGTTCGGACGACCCCCCCCCTCCACAAGATTTGGAGATCCGTTCAGCCCATAATAGTAAGCCTACGTTAGCAAGATACATACGGAGTTTTAATTTGTTGGTTATAATTTTCAGGTAAAATGTTCCACTTATGGTAAAATCGACCCCCACACTGAAGAAAAAAGCTGCATGCGGACCTGCGTACATTAATTTTATAATGTAGAGGGCTGAAAAATTTGATTCTCACAAAAAGTTCTCAATGAAAATTTCTCGATTAGATGGTAAACGGGAACACCTTAACAAAAATCATCAACCCACATGCCCCACTGAGCACTCACACAAACAAAACTTCTATCTGCGAGACTACGTCATTGTACTTAATCGCTTAGCTAGCTGAGGAGTATATAAAACTTTAAAGCCCGGACGATGTCGACTGAAATATCGGGTAGATCACAAACACCGAGAAAAAAAAACTCGTTTCCATTTTGTTTGTGTCTGTATACAACCTATAAATGTACTGTAATAACAACCATAAAATATATCTCCCAACAATTATCAAACATAATATCAACCACATCAACCAAAATATTGTCAACCATAGTATATATCTCCCATAACACAGGGAAATATGTTTCCATCAAGAGCTGAAGAAAATCACAACTCTTGACGTTTTGGCAAAGCAAAAATTTTGGAGAGAAACGCCCATATATGTTAATTCACTTTGTAGCAACCATGTTCTAACACCGTAAAAGTTTTATTCAGTAGACCACAAAATCGCGCTATGAAAATGAAAAAATCTTCAGTTCATCAGATTCCTCATCCGCATGCGTAGGTTCACGTCCTGCATGCCTTTTTTTTTTCAAAACGAATGAGGGAAAAAAGATTTTTCAAAAAAGTTGAAAATTGCTTCTAAATCAAGCTTAGGTTTGCAAAATGGGGTTAAAGTCACGCGACCCAGGGAATTTTGTTTCATAATCTTCAGTCAAATTACATAAAAAAGTAAAAGAAATCCCTTCGTTTTGGAATTAGGGGTGTAACATACTTCCAAGAAGATATGATCCTGTAGCTACGGCCCTGAGGGGGAGTATAACACCATGGGAGCGTAACAGCCAGTGTATAACGATTTTCCGGGGTGCAGCACAGCCAGTGATACAGCTAAATTTGTATATGGCCGGAAAAACTCAAAAGTGGCTACTCCACGCCCTACAAAGGGAGCCCTGCGTTCCTCCATCGATAACATATCGCAAACAAGGGATCACGTGGTCCTTCCCGGCCCGTCCTCCTATATTTGAAAGGTGATCGGTGTTCCGGAATATATATACTACCATAAATTTAATAATTAGGCTATAAAAACAATAAGTATAATACCTCCCACAATTGCAGTAATTTTTAAACATGAATGTGCAACTTCCATACATTATGAGGCTGGCTAGCATCTTGTCTTGTCGAAAGTTGATTTAATTACCTTACCAAAAGAACGGTGGCTTCATGATTATGCACTACAATCTACAACATTCTAGGACTTCTTTTTCCATAGAAATAGATTGGATGTCTTTGACAATGGCCATTTTACAATAGAAGGAATAAGCTAAGTTATTTTGGCAATCCCTTGCTAGAACCCATGTGTGCCTAAGTGCCTTCAGTAGTTGCGCGATACTTTTTTCAGGAGAGGCAGAGTAGCCGGCAGAAGTCAGTAAGTAAAGTATGAGGCACGGTAAACAATACAGACGATGGGGCGGTCCTCAAAAGAGGATTAATTTGTTGAGAAATCTAGTAACAGGTCTTGTTCGCTTCGAACGCATCGAGACTTCAATGGCAAGGGCCCACGAATGCCAGAAATATGCGGAACGCGTAAGTGCCATTTACCCTATACTGTAGTATAACGCTAACTCACCATTGCCACAGTTATCGATCAAGTTCCCCAATACAGTAAATGAATGCACAGTGCTGTATTGTAAAATTTACCGCTAAGGTACTTTCCTCTTCCGTTCCAAAGGCTAGTCATCTTGATTTTGCCGAAGCAATTAGAACCATTAGCAATAGTCCCTTTTTTCATAGGATAACGTTAGTGATCATTTGGTTGCCATTAACATGCATTGCACGGAAGTAGCATCCAGTACGGTAGCATCTAACTTAGGCTAATATTGATGGTCACTAGTCAGTCTATTCTTCACTTAAACAATGAATTCAAAGGTCATAAATGTGCTTGATTCCAAGGCTTAGTGGCAGCACAGTGGGGAGCATTTACTCCTAACTCCCCCAGTCAGAACTTTTCTCACACTCATCTGAAGTGACATAACAAATATATAGGCCTGTGTTTACTAACTAATTTTCATTTACCTTTCTGTTCTATTAAGTCTGAGTTAAATTTTCACCCAGAGATGTACTAGAGACTATAATATTGTGGGATTTCTCCCTGGATTCCCAACAACAGACTTTGCCTGGGAACCTCACAAGGGCTTGCAAGCTGTCACTATCCTGAGAGGCTGAGACTTAATCTTTCTAGATATGCTAAAACTTCAGAACTTCTGGTGGAGTTTCCCTTGGACCCCTACCAGGGATTTGTTTCTGAACCCCATAAGGGGTCCTAGACTCCATCTTGTCAACCTAAGAGGAACAGCCAAAATTATTACTATTCATTTGAATTTTTATGTTTAATGATGCACTTTGAAAAAAAATATACCTATTCTGAGATTGAATTTTTCACCTATAGATATGCTAAAGCCCCAGAGCTTCAGAGGGATTTTCCTGGACCTCACCTGGGGCCCTAAGAAAGCCTCCTGGATCCCAGCTTCCAAGCTCACGCTTTGCGCTCGATTTTGCACTAAGCGCATAACTTTCCCCTGACCCCCAACAATTTATTTTGCTCTCTATTTGACCACCAAATCTAAAATCCTGGTGCTGTCACTGTCAATGCTTGAACTTAAAACGTTCAGGTTGCACATGACATAACCCTGCACTATTTGGATGCAAATCTGGCCCAAGATTGTATGCTCAGACAACCTTCAGCTTTGCTCAAAGATAGATTTAAAGGCAGTAATCCATCCCCAGACTGTTCAAATTCTCCCAGCCACATACTTGACTGCAGTGCTTGTTTTCAAGTTTCAGCACCTCTCACAGTCAGTCTAAAACTCCTCCAAATGTGTAAATCCAAATAATGTGCTCCTGTGTATTCTGTGTAATGTGAGCCATGCATCTTTCAAATTTGCTGTCAAATTAAAGAGCAGAACCTGTTGAAAATTTTGTTAACCTTAATCAAATGTAGAATGGGATAATGAGTCCATGAAGTCAGTACCTTTTTGATTGCAGCTCCCTTGTTGCACAGCACCAGCATTCCCATTCAGTCCTTTTAACAACCCACTTGCTTTATACAGTATAGTAAAATTCAAACATGCCTGGGAATGTGCCTGGGAATGTGCCTGTGAACAAGCTAATGCCACACTTGACATGTGAGAAGATTTCCAAAACACAGTGGACTCTTGAATGAAAAAGATGCAAACTAGCTAAACTTAGCAATAGCACAAAATGGAATCTGTTTCTAGAGGGCTGGAAGCTGACTATCAATGGAATAGATAACCAGAAATATCATTTAATCTGCCATCAAGAATCTAGACTAGACAATACAGTTGAAATTGAAAAAAATCTGTTGTTACTGCCACAAGGCATACAATACTGTACATGTTGTATAGTAGCATGTATAGTAATGTAAACCCATGGTACAGTGACCTGGCCAGGGATTGTACCCAGAACTTCTGGGTTGCTAAGTTTCATTAGTTCAGATGCCACCACCTTTATCCACTCGACCACATCATCACTGTAACATTTGACTACAGTACATTAGTGTTTCTCTTTTTTTTTTGCTCAGCAGTTCACTCTTAAATTCTGTGACTAGTCATTGTTATTGTTATGAAACTTGACTTTTCTCTTACATTGTAGATAATATATGTCGCAAAGCGAGGTGATCGAGATCCTGATGCAATGAGAGTAGCTGACTTCTGGCTCACAGTAAGTTTCGATATTTTTTACTCTGCAACTACGTTTGTTAGCTAATCAGGTCAACTGATTTGAATCCTGTGATCTACAACTTTGTTATGTAATGTTTTGATCATGCTTTGGCTGTTAAGTTCACTGGAAACGTGGCCATGATTCGCGGAAGTCATATCGTGGTTGTCATCCCATCCATTTGCTAATGACACTTTCACACATATATTTGTGTTAAGAAAGTTCAGAGGGATGTGAACATTTGCACAAAAAAAAAAAGAAGTTTATTGCATGTCATCTTGGATAATTGCAGCTCTCAAATTACCTTAAAATTTTACTTTAATCTATGTATACAGCTCTTGTGGTGTGAGGATTTTTTTTGTGATGTTTTGTAGTGTTAACAATTTATCCTTTACTTACAATCTCTGATTGGCTGAAACAAATTTACTGGAGATGTTTTGTCTCCAAGAACCATAAGGTTCAGACTGCGGAGCAGAAACACCATTGATTGTTATGTTCTATTTGGTTAGCACGGGTGTTGTCATGAAAAATCTGTAAACGTTATGAAAATCTGGAAAGTTATTACAAGGCCTGAACAAGTTTTGAAATTCATAGAAATTGTGTGCAGTCCTAGAAAAGGGATGGAAATTTTCTTACAGTGGCATTGTTTCTTCCTCACTCATAGTGTCTTGATGTGTGTTCTCATTGGTAGTATAAAAATTTATTACTCTCATCACCTCATATTGCTTTGAATTTTTCTGTAATGATTGAAAACTTTATGGCAATTCCTTATTTGGTCCTGTCAAAGTCATGCAAATCTAGTTTTCTAGAAAGTTGAGGAACCCTGTTGATACTAGGAATTAATTGATTCATTTTTGAAGGATGTTATAGTCACAAATATTATTGGTTTGGGAAAGCATAGCATTTGAGGTTCCTGCCATCAAGATTTTTTTCTCTTAGTCAGAAAAAGGGTTCTTGATGGGAGAACTGAAAAGCCCCTCTTGTTTCATTACCCTAACAGTAATCCTTACTTTCTTTACTTCAAATTATGAACTGCATACACACTGTGAGTATTGTAGGAGAGAGTTGACACAATTGGTTATTCTTTTGATGTACTGTTCATTGTACAATTTATGAAACCTCTTCACAACTGGTGTGGCTTGCCTTTATAGAGAACTCCATTAAATCCAATATGGATTGGAAGTCTTTGAGTTCTGGACAATCTGGCAAATGGAAGGAGTAGATATGTGGTCATCTTTGTTGGGTGCATATTCTTTTAAATATTAAGGCCTAATGGTAGAGGAGCTGCGGGAGATTGCTCCTTGATGTTAAAGTCACAGAAGTCTAATAGTTTCCTTTCTTTCTTTTAAAGGACAAGGCTCAAATTCACAAATTATTCAAAGTGTTAGGTCCAAGGTTCAATCACACCAATGGTCCATTCACCAAGATTTTCAAGGTAGGAGAGCCTGGCTACCGTGGCAAAATGTCTGCTTTCTTAGAGTTTAAGGGAAACCCATACCCACCTTTACAACCAGTCGAGAGGAAGAATCCAAAATGGCTGATCAATGTTTTATTACAAGGTGCCCAGCAAGATTTCCATGACAGTGGGCTAGCTGGAAAAATAAACCCAATCATCACAAATGATAGAAGCATGGATGGATTGACTGGAGGTGTCTTTGGTATAGAACTGTCACCATCGACAGAAGATGCTGATTTAAATTTAGGAATCCCTAAGGACGGAGATGGCAACAACGATGAAGGTACTCCTGTGTAGGTGGGAGTGAATGTCGACAGATGCAAACAAAAATGGTGCCGATGAAGAAGCTACAGAGACAGACAGTTGACTGTCGGTTGTTTCATACTGCATCCTTCTAGAGGAGTATATATAAAAAAGGATTGAGGAGATATCAAAAAGGGAGAAGTTGAATCATGTGCAGTACTGGCAAGTCACAGTATGATTAGATCAATGTGATGGTATTATCTGTCACATCTGTCATAGGGGAGAGATGGCAATATCAAAACCATAGGTTTGCCAGTTGCAAGTTCTTTACATGAAATGTGGTAATATTGTTGTGCTACAAACACATCTAGCAGTTTGAAAGGTACCATCTTTTGTAAGTTTGGCTTGAGAGAAGTGCCTCCACCAATTATTTCCCAAATGCTGTTGAAGTGAAAACAAACTTGTGTGAAGTTCTGTGGTACTATACGGTCATCCAGTGTTTCACTTGGTGTAACAGTGTGTTGCATGTTCATAATGATTTTTGGTAACTCTTGAAGTTTATAGCAATGTGCCATTTCTGCCATGTTCAAGGGAATGCCGTGATCTTATCATGTGTCTGTTTCTTTTTAATGCCTTGTGAGATAACAGAGGGTCATTGTTTTGGGTGGTAGGACCTTGTTAGTGATTTTCCCTGGTTCCAAACTGATGTCAGGATCAAGTTCTGAAGTCACTTCCAAGATCTGAAGTCTTACAATGGCATGTTGCATGTGTGTCAAAATTCAGTGTGTACAGTATGCAACCAAGTACACTTCATGGTCTTGCCTGCACCTAAGGTACCTGGTGTTTATATGATTGTATTGTTACAAGGAATTCAAAGTGTAACAAAAGTTATATTTTCATGTGCCCCACCTACTTTGGGCGGTGGGTCCGGTGCTAACACTAGGCCGTGTAAGCAAACCATGGCTGAGAACGTTATTACTTCAGCACTTTGTTACTGTGACAGATATCATTGTTATGTTCCATTACACTGTTATAGTCTCTCTGAAAGGCATTTGAAAATTCAAATTTGTTAATGTGTGAAACCCATGCCAGTAAGGAGTTGCTTCAGCCGCAATGGTATTGTTACAGATGACATTTTAATAGCATGTACTGCTTGGAAGTCATGGATATTCAAACAAACATTGTCTCAGGAACTCGTTTGTGGAAAATAGAATGTAATTATTTGTAGCACAAACAAGATATAAGCCAATCTGTGATTAGGGTTATGATTTGGGTAAGTGAGACTGACAAGAGGTTATTGATTTGTTTTTGCATGTGAATAGATTCAACCTTGAACAAATTTCTGTTTTACTAGTGCATTTTAGTGCTCCATTTTCACAGTGGTCGGGTTGTCTTGGACAACTAAAATTCTCTATAAACAAGCAACATTCTGTTTTGGTCTCAAGGACAACCATATCATTTTCTGAAAATTGAAGCCCATTTTATCACGATAGAAGTATCATCTTCCCTTATTGACTAATTGAACATCAACATTTCAACATCTGTATTTTGCTATAAAACTAGACCATGTTAAAAGGACACTTAAAAATACTTTGAGAGTTGTAGCCTTTATACACGCATTTTCAGTTTCATCAACTGTAGTCATTTGCTAGTGTCAAGTTCAGGTTAAAATATCGACTTCAATTTCAAAGCAGAGGTTTGCATTACTTTGCCAGCATTATGTAACATTTTGTAACTGACAATCTTCCTTTGACCTAGGACAATCTAACTTCAGATAGAAAATATTTTGATTTAAAAACAAGATATTTGTTTGGGGTTTGAAGTGCCTGCAATGAAAAGATACATCCACTTTCATGTACAAAAGTGTTAGGTCATTTCTTATGTATTGTTCTTTAAAGGTCTGGTGACATGAAAACGACATTTTGAGGTATTGGGTGCATTAGGCAATCAAAATGTTGAAAATAGCCCCAAATTGCGTTAAAATCCGTCAAACAGTGACAAATTTACAGGCAAATTAGTGTCTCACAGCTGTGTCATGAATAAACATTGGGTAAATATGCAAATTTGTGACGTCAAGGGAG
>VJOZ01028613.1:951-11340 GCA_009801055.1 Stichopus horrens
GTTCCCTCCAGGCCTCTACAGGTTCTGGGAGCTGGGTTCAGGAACTGGCTCCCCAGGATTCAGCTCTTCCGCGCCTGGATCTGCTGATCGCTGGGGAGGTCGCCAAGTAAACAGCCCACCTCCGTCCCTCAACCAGTGATCAAATGAGCAACCCTCTGGTTTCAACTCCTGTCCTAGCCAAGATCCTAGTGACCCGTGGAGCGGCCGCCAAGCCCCCGCCTCCCGACTCGGTCGAACTCCTCGCCTCCAACGAGTTCGATGACGAATTTGAGGAGATGGAAATTTGAAGACTTTTCATTAGATTAGGTTATAACTGCAGGAGGGTATTAATTGTGGTTTCATTCTGTTATTATGTTGTCCTTTATGGAATAAGAAGAAGAAGTCACTGAGTATTGAATTACATATTGAAAACTAACCAACTTCGAAAGTGACAAAAGATAAAAGAGTGTAAAGAAAAATGTTCAGCAGATGCTTTCTTTGTAAAGGGTTGTTTTCTTCCTGAAATTATTCAAGAGGTTCAGCTGGTTATTCTCAGATTTTCTTCCTTTCTGAGTATTGTTCTGACTTCCTCCATGTTTGGTTGTCCTTACTCACTGATTTTGTGAAGTTGAATATTGGTAATCCAAGCTTCTAGATAATATTAAAGGTGTACAGTTACAGCAGGGATTATCTGGTCTGGTCTGTGGTTTGAATGTTGCTTTGAAGTATTACAGACCTCTAAACCACCACAAATAGTTCAAATATCCATAGATATGTAACCATGGAGAGTTCCCTGCTGTACCACCATGTCTTAAAAAGTTCAGAGAAAGAATGTTGTGACCTGTAATGAACCAAGAGAAAAGTCATTGCACCTGCTGGAGGGAGGAATTCCTGATAGCAGTTAGATGGATTACCCCCTTACAGTTTCACAGCCCATTCCTCTTTTTTGTGCTGATAATGTGTTGACTGTACTGATAATTGAAGAAAGTGTGCTTTTATTGTGTCTTATGGTTGTGGTCATTGGAGGTACCAGGTCACGACCTATGTATAAATTTGGTGTTTTTTTTTTCATTGTACGTACTACAATATTGATCTGTCGTTAATATTGGTCACACATTCATCTTTACTAGTGCTCTTTAATTTTATTTTGTGGTCTTATGCTGTATTTGTGAATTTTATAATTAAAGTTTCATTTTGCATTGCTCCCTCCTTACCAATCACCATGTATACTTATATATTACATTATCAATTTTCAATTCCATGTGGCCATTTACAGCTTTTGCTGCTCACCTCCCAGAACTTGTCTGTCACAGGTTATTCCTTAGTATTATATTAAAACCTTTGCACACAAGTTGGGTCACTGAACTCGTAACTTTGTTTCATTTGCAGGGATTAGCACACCTCGCATAATCCTGAAGATTCCCGATGATCTTTCGTTGATCAGTGAAGGCAGCCAGGTGAGGATGACTTGCAAAGCCGATGGTAGCAGTGATCCTGTCTTCACATTTTATCGAGATTCGACCCCACTCACCAACAACGAAAACACAGAGATAAATGGCAAAACCCTCAAACTGCTCTCTGTCAGCACAAACGACAACGGTGTGTACTCCTGCAAAGCTGAGAACCGGGCTGGGGAAGCCGCCGCGCGCAACAATCTCACTATCTCTATATTAGGTGAGTTCTTGTTTTTTATGTGAATAACAATCTGGACTCCTTGAGGTGATTCTTGTGAAGCCTTTGGGGGTACTTCTCATCCCGTCATCCTTCTTTCTTCCTCTTTTCTTGTTATTCTCTTGAGCAAATCAGAATTTTTGAGATGATATGCAATGAAGGTCGGTATGCAAAATTAGAGAGCAAGGTTTGATTGTAGTAGATCAGAGTAAAAGAGGAAAAATGTCCTTTCTGTAGAAGAGTAGAATCTGTAGAATATGAACTCACAACAGACTGATGAAATAGAAAGTTACTAAACTTATGTACATTTCTTTCAAGATGAGGTGAAAAAAGATTTTAGTGGTCAGACCTGTAGTTCTAGCTGTAATTATAAAACACATCCTTGATGTATGATAGTCTAATAAGTTTTAATCAGATTAGCGGTGAAGTACATCACTGCCGATTATTTAACTTTCAGTGGTTCAAACCAAGGTGAACACTAGATTCACATTGTACACATACATGTTCAAGGGATTGTACCATGGTAGTCTCTACCAAAATTGGTGTATTGATTTAGTTTGCCCTTCACTCATATGTCAAATAAGTTACAGCTTTGTATCGTACTGCAGAAAGATACTAGTTGTGTGCGGACAGGTCAGTGTCATTTCTGTTCATTACCAAACCTGGTATGTTTTGGGATTTACTATAAAGGCTTCTCTGGATGGCTGGTAATGCTCCACATACCTACCTGCGGCATTAAGTTTTGATGTTTGTCATGATTCAGACCTGGTATAAGAAGTCTGATGTACTAATAGATATTTTTCTCAGTGGGAGTAAATTAAGTATTTGTTAACATGGTGTGCTGTTAGACTTGAACTTGACAAACACAGTGTGGGCTTGTTGCCTGCATTATTGGAAAGATAGGGAGATTTTCGTTACTTAAATTTATGGACAATGTTCCCTTGAGTGATGTATAATCGTTTTAAATTCTTTTAAAAAAGAGGGAGTATAAACTTGATACCGCCAAAAAGAAATTTCTCAGTTGACTAAAATCATAGATGTACTGAGATTGGAACTAACCTGTTTTCATACAACGAGTGCACATCTCTGCACTATGCAACCATGCCTGCAGGTAGCTTTTGGCATTGCCCTAATGCCTACCTAATCCCCACTGTGGAATAGTCAAAAGTTGAAATGTGAGTTGTACTGGCAATTGCCTGGTCACCTACCTTTGTTCATCATCAGTGTTTTAGGGAGGAGAAAGTAGAGAAAAAGCTCAACTGCCACAAAACCTGAAAGATAACTGAACACTGTCTTTCAAAAATATGAATATGAAAATTGTTTCAACTGTTTGTTGGCGCTACAATTCAGACTTTCCAAGAGAGCAAAGCAGTCAGTCACTGCTACTTGAAATCAAGCAGACCAACTGGGAATGGATATGAATATTCATCTATGCAAAAATAGGGCTTACAGTATGCAATGTTGATTATAAGTGGCTATGACATGTATTCCATGGGCTTTGACTCTCACTGACAAATTTTCAACTCATATTCCACCTTTAAGTATGTGTTCCAATTTTAATTGAAAAAAAAAACAACATTAAATTCATATTGGTTCTTGTAGGTTATTAGAGTTTTGTTTTTAGGGGTCTTGCAGTGTTAGGTCAGTAGCTTGTCATGATTTTTTCATTCAGCATGCTCTTTCCTTTTCCAGAAATTTAATTAACAAGATCTTAAAAAATGTACCTTCCTGCTCTGTTATTTGCTTATAAAGCCATTTTATAAAGCCACACCATTATCTGTCAGTCCTCAAGGTTAACAACCCTTCCTTTATGTCTTTGAACTAGACATGCCATCTAAGAAATTCTTGGGAAATTTTACTGCCCAGTGAAATTTAACTGTCTAAATAGAGGTGGTGGCGATCTGAAAGTGAGCTGTTTCTGGGATCCGAATAATGCAGAGATTTATGAATGTTTATCTGTTTTCATTCAAGCTTTCTCCCATCTTAAATGCACTCAGGTTTACAATTCTAAGCCACAGTCTGTTTGGTTCATTCTTGATTCATAGCTTAGTCATCTTTGTATAGGATAAAAATATATTTATAGCCATACTCTCTGCCTTCAGTTTGACCTTCATTGAAATAGGAGTCTTCTTGGAAGTAAGACGCTATCTCCCAGAGACTTTTATGAAGGTGGCAAACGTAAAAGCACTTGGTCTTTGGAGTTGTAATGTTGCATGCACAGCTGTGTAAAATCCATCCTTTATGTTCAATAGCTAAATGCTTGACCAGCAAAGAGAGCAGGCTGTTTTGCTGAGGAGAATGGCAGCCATTTGGGGTGAATAAGTGGTACTGTCCAAAACTTAAGCAGAGTTTGTTTACATTGCCACCAAACTGTGCATTGCATGAACTGTCTGGTAACAATTGATGCACTCCTGCATGGGGTCATTCTGCTGTAAGGTGTTCCAATCTTCATAATGGGGTGCACAACGCACATATCCAACCAATGATCGTCGCCTCATGGAGGGATTTTTCGTGGGGATGAGCCGTATTCAAACATGAAAGGGTGTGTGAACAGGATTTGTTATGAGGTGTACATTGTAGCAAAGTGCTAAACCAAGAATGAATCACATCAGAGTAAAACAAGACAAATATTGGCCACTCTCTAGTTAAAAACGTAACATTTAAACAGTCATATGATCACATTCACTTTGTCTGCTAAATTGATGGAAAAGTGTCTTTTTACATGATGATCTAGGAAAGTACAGCTTAACCTTGTTTTTACTTAGTGCAGTTCCCTGAAAAGACGCTTTGTCTTTCACAAATGAGTTGGGTCTTAAATCACCACTTTGTGTTAAAGTCTTACTACTTCCAGCCACACCCACCCTTCTTTGCTCCACCTTCTCATAATGATAACATTATAGGGATAATAGGTCAGCACTAATTGTTAATACAGTGAGAATTAATTCACAGTGTACAATATATGTTTCCATATAAATGGAATAGCTGCAGCAGATAACCCCAAGACTTGATCTTCCCTGAATTCTGGTGATTAGCATCTTTTGGTCTTATCCTGAGTACACATGTATTTACTTCACTTCTCACTTACCTGTCTCAGCACAACAAATGCACGAGGACTCCACACTCTAAGCACATAGGATGGCAGAATGGGAAGGAGGCGCTAGTCTGGTATTAGACCGGAGGGCGCCAAGGGTGGTGTTGAAGGTTACCAGTACTCTTACCATGATAGATGGGAGTGCATTTGTTGTGCTGAGACAGGTAAGTGAGTTCGTTCATAAATAACCAAACCAGAGGAGTTTTGGGATATTCAGACTACTGTAGCAACTTGATTACCCTGGGGGAAGGGGAGATCTGATCCTGTTTGCTTACTCAAGTAATTCTTCTGCTTGAGTCTGCATGAAGACATTTAGTAAGTAACCAATGAAGTATCTTCTCCAGTCCAGAATATTGCAAAGGATGCACTGTGAGTGAAGAATGTGCTGCATTATTTTTTGAATGAACTTTTTTGGAAAAATGGCTGTTTTGGGGGTTTGGTAGCACCCTTCTCCTGATGTCAATTGCTCAGTAGATTTGCATGTGGAAACACGTGACTGTATGCCTAGCAGGACTGGTAGTTACAGTGGAAAGGCTCTTAAGTGTATATGCCAATGACTTCTTTGATTTCTGATTCTGGTACTCCTCGGTTGTTTTCTTAACACGTCGCATGATGTTTGCTCCAGTTTCTGCCTGGCTTCGTCCTGTCTGATATGTTTTCCTGAGAGACGGGTGGGATTAACATCTCTGTCCGCCTTCTCTCATCTCTGAAGTCCCTGATCGTGACTCAGCAGTTGCCAATGCAATTAAGGATGCGAGTCGGTCTCTTTTATGTTGGGTCATGCATCTCATGTTGGACATTTATGAACATCAAACTGGGATCCTGGTCTGGGGTTACTATAGAAAATTAAAAACCATTATGGTTTATAATAACATTTTTCTGCCGGTGAAATTTTGGTGGTGTAGGCTTGGCCTCGTAATGTTATAGACTTTTTTGCATCTTTTTCTCTCTACTCGCTTCGCAGGACTCTGATTTGGCGGTTTGTAGTATCTATGTTGATGTTTCTTTGATTTGTTAGTACTGTGTCCGAAGTTTAGTGGGAATCTCAAAAACTATGTATCTTGAATGGAACCTAATTGTGAAATTTTGTTTCATTATGAAAGTTTTAAATGTTTAATGAATTATAGTTAGACAGATCATATGGGTAGCTTCTGCAGTTTTAGAAGTTATCATCAAGTTTGGTCCAATGCAGTGGATTTCAGAATTAAGGGTCATCTATCCTACAGCATTTTATAGCTACTTCTACTTACGTCACTGGTATGATTTTTGTGATGTTTTTCCTTATGTGACCTGTCTGAGGTTGCATGTTGTTTATGCTGTTTCCTGCCAGATTTACCATCCCTGGGAACAGTAAGTTTTGGGTTAATATATACATCAGCAAGACACATTTTAATTGCAGAAGTTTGAATCTCTTTGGCATTTGTGAAATTGAATTACATTGCTATTGGAGGAGTCAATGTAAATCCAGCTGATGTTCACTCAGCAAAATGAGAACCAAATTGTCATCTTTCCCTGTTTTGGTCGCTATTTAGAATTTAATCAGTTTTACCGTTTCACATATTTAAAAATGAGATTTGCTGGACTGGGATTGTCAGTATTGATTGAATCAACAAAGTTATTTGATAGAAAAATTTGAGTTAGAAACTTGGAAGGATGCTCTTATTGGCCAACTGCAGAAGGTATGATTTTATCTGTCCGGATGGGAAGTCGGGACATTGTAGAGGGGAGAAATATGTTCATTGGCAGTGGTGACACATCAAGAATACCCATTGATGTCAAATAGCTATTCTTATAACCATGGAGAAAGTAAATTATTGCCACCTGTCTGTTTTATCAACTAGATATTTAAAAATCAAATCTTGGTCTAACGTAAACCTTGTATCCTTTGCCTTAACTTGCTTGAACCCTCAGTTCATTAACATGCCTTCCGCAAGTTCAGTGCATACACATGTTTAAATTGTACATGTATGTTTAAATGTGTATTAGTGCCTGTCTACACAAAGTAACATTTTTCTCCCAATCCGTGCCAATTCTGAAGATACTTGCGTATTCCTTCAACATGAATCAACCCAAAGATTTTTGCTAACTTGATGAAATCTTTACATTATCATGTTAAATTTTAAGAAGGAAAATAGAGGAACATTCAAACTGTTTGATTCATCCTTAGTTATTCTGGTCATTCCTAGTCTAATGCTCATTTTCCATTGACCCCAAACATTTTGCCCCTCATTTTGCATTTCATGCCTAATGGCCCAATTTCTAGCTAGCTCATGAATTAAGTAGGCTACCTGATGTAGACAAATATACAATTTGCTACATCGAAATACATGCAAACCAGTTATGTGATGATATATCCTATATGCTAGGTAAATTTGCAGAATGGAATTATAGTGGAAGAACCTTCCTGTTTGTGAATTACCACAGACCCAAGTGACCATTGCTATGTCAGTTGTAAACATTTTTGCCCTTGGTTCACATGAAAAGCAAATGTTCACTATTTTAATATGTCACCAGTGACTATAAAGTTCTACCCTTACCCAGTACCTACAGAAGATATTGCTTGACTAGAGAACTACCCTCAGTCTAATCAAATGTACAGCACCTTTCTTGTTAAATGTGTTACATGTTGATTTCTGTCGTAGATTGCCAGCTTGCTTTCCCTCTCTGAACTCTGTTTTTAGTTTGCTACCATCTCATATTTTCATTTATTCACTCAGTAGGTTTTGTGTGTTTAGGTTGAACCTGAATTTAAGGTGTGTTAACCACAAGTCTTCATAATCATGAAAACAAATGTTGATAATCATGCATGTAACTTGAAGACATTAACTGATGTTTCATGTACTTACATCAAGGATTTGGGGTTGTATTACGTGTATTGAAATGTGCTATATTTATTCTGATTATTTACCTCATCAAGAGTAGCTGAGCAGTATTTAGCATGCCATTGAGCAGTTTGCTGGTAATGAAGTTTGTTCCAAATTTTCCTTAAACTTTTAGACCCAGATTTTTACAGGAACTTTGTGAAACATATATTGCAGATCTGATAAACTAGATAGATTTTTCAAATGTATGTTTGCTTAGCTTTCCCAAAATTTCTCTGAGTTAGAAAGATGGAGAAAGAGTTGACCGTGAAGTCTACAATGTCTCAATCTGTTCACACCTGCTGTTTCGCATAAAATTCTTTAATCAGACAGGCTCACCTCCACCTTGATAAATCGATCAGATTTGGCATTGCCACATTCCTTGAACACCTTCAGGTCTTCTCTGGAAGTATTAGTCACTGCAAAGATTGCTGCTCTGCCACTGCCAGCCTTCAAGGAGGAAGGTTTTCAGTATGAAATTGTGAATTCACTGCTGCTGGTGCTGCAGTCTCGAGGATTGGACATCACTGTGAACTAGTACAGTTCACAGCAAAGTCGAGAATTCAAAATAATTATGTATTCCCAAGTTCAAGAGATTACTGTCTAAGATTGCAAAAGCTTATAGCCTTGATTTCCTAACAAATTGCTCATCATGCTTGGATCATGATTATTATTTTTTATTGATGGGGGGGAACCTCAAAGGCCATTCCTTCTTTGAAAAGAAACTTCCTTCAAGTCAGAGAAAATAAACATGAAATTATGCAGCATATATGTGTTGCAACTTACATGTTCTACACAATCCTTTCATAACCTGGCAACGCTTGAACAGTGACCCAGAGTTGTTGCATGACTAATACAGGTGGAAACTGTGATTAGTGTCTATGTATATTAGCATTTTAAAGTTAGAATATGAGTTGAAAATTTGTCAGTTGCCACTGAAAGTCAAATATATTATAGCCAGTGTTTAAGCCCCATCTTTGCATACATGAATATTCACATCCATTTCCATCGATCTCTTTGATTTCATGTACTGTAAAAGTGATCGACTGCTTAGGTTTCTTCAGTGTAGGTCCACCAAAAATGTTCAGAAAATTTTGATATTCAAGTATCTGGAAGATGAATGACTAGATCTTTTCAGATTTTGTAGCGGTTGATCTTTTCCCTTAGTTACTCTCTCCTTAAAAACTGAAGAAGAACAAAGATAAATGACCAGGCGATTGCCAGTGAAACTTATTCCAGTTTTAGTGAACGCAACTTAAATGTGACAACAACACCACACCACTTTACGCACCAATAATGATAGAATAATAGATTTGGGAGGATTTAGTTCCAACGTATAAGTCACTGATTTTAGGACTACCCCTTCACAGAAATATCGAAAATTGCACTACTCGGGAATTATAACGTCATTAATAAATGTTCCGTTAATGATTGTGATAATCGATGCTATGTGTTTGCGTCCATACCCCAGGCGTGTCTTAGGATATGAAATGCACAGTCTTGATACAAAGCCTACCCCACGCAAGAAGGATGCGTACTATGTGAGATGCAGACCAAAGAAAGATCCTTGGACAATGCAGCTGGATAATCTGGTCGAACATCGGAACCGTTTGAAGATTCTAAAATCACTGCCAACCAGGTTATCTGTTCTTCTATTCTCTCCCTCAATTGGCAACTTAGTACAAGGTAATTTTCCTTTGGTGGTCCGTGCGCTACCCCATATCTATTACTGTGCCTTCTCTTTCTTCGGATTCCTGTCGGAAAAGAAGAAAACCACTTTGTGAGCACTACAGCAGACTTTAAGAGTACAATAGGAATGGTGGATTAAGTATACTCACTAAAGTTAATAAACCCACACAAACTTTATTGAGGAAATTACCCCAGCAGTCACAGATGACTAACCCGATAGTAACAATAATGACAATTAAAAAAGAAACGACTTTAACTAAGTATAATTCCTGCTTGAAGTTTCAATTGAAAAGAAGTATCTGCGTTTAATTCGACAAAAGCGTTTCGAAATAAACTTATCGAAGTAGATATAGGAGATGAGGGAAATGAAGTCATAATGTACTTACAATGATAGTTGCGAATGACTTCACTATCATGGTATTACACATACATGAAGTTTACCAAGTCAAACTGTTTTGGGTTATTAAGTCAACTCACTATTGGGATTAACATTCCACTTGTTAAATTAGTCACTCTCATAGAATCCGCCGAGATTCGGGCGGGAAGAGTACGGGACTGGATAAAGGTTATACTAACACTGTAGGGCATTCAACGAAGTGGCAAAAACAAAGATATTGAGTGAGGGCGCCTCTTTTGGTCTGAAGCCAAACAGCAGAGAAAAAACCTCAGGCCCTAGAGCCGTAAGCGATTATCAAATTATATGAAAGAAAAAATATTTCTAAAACAAATTCATATTGCTTTCAGTTTATTAATGACTTCTTGTTAATAACATTTTGATATAGTATTTATTAGCCTTGTAAATCCACATTTTGAACGTTTAATTAACGACCGACATTTTGTCAATGAAGACATTAATAGTAATATGCACTTCATACTTGTGTCTGTATTATACATATCGATATCTACACACGCTATATATTTAAGTTTTTCAGAAGTTTGTTAACATTAATTATATGTAAAATTTATGGAGTTCTTATTTTACATAATTTAGGTAAACAGTATATGTAAATTCTAAATAATTTTGGTAAATTTTACCACATTTTAGTAACATTGTCATAACACAATGTAAGACTTACATTAACTGTGCGTAAAATTTTA
>VJOZ01028614.1:0-13333 GCA_009801055.1 Stichopus horrens
CAACCGTCACACACACACACATACACACACACATACACACACACACACGACAGCAGGACTGCATAGATTCCCCTGCCTATGGCAAGGAATCAAAAATGAGGTTAGAATGAATACCTTCAGTGACTGTGATGCTAAGTGGGGCAAATTTCATTCCACACCCCTCCTCTGGCTTATCTTAAACCATTCTGATAATTAAACCTCATTAAAATGATGCACTAACACTAGAATTACATGTGTCATTGCTTTCATGTTACTTGAAGATAATTCATGGTGCAACCTGGTGCTGCATTGTCGGGGGGATGCTTAAACCTTCACTTACCATTTTATGATTGATGGAGTTGCAATGGTTCAATAATGCAGAAAGTGACTTGAAGGTCTTGTTGCAAACTGTGCACTTTCTCTCCGTCTCTTTCATTGCATCCTATATGGAAACGAAACATACAAAAGGTTTTGTAAGTGCTGACATGTTGTTCCTTGTCTCTAAGGACAAGAGCAGTGACACTGCTGAATCTCCATATTCCTGATTTGGATGTGTTTTGTTCTCATCTTCGAGATGTCCGTAGTTTTGAAGTCTTCTGTTACATGAACCTTGCAGGCAGCACGGATCCAGAACACAGACCAAATTTTTGAATCCATGATTCATTTACTTTTTAGGGAAACACTTTGCATTACTTTTCCAGGACTATATTTAGAATTCCCATGACCTTCCTCCTTACAGTATATTCTTCAACTATCAAAGCAAAAGCCAAAGCAATGTGTGGCGAAGAGAATAGCAACTTTTAATATTACGTTGAAGAATATTTTGCGTGAGAAGGGAACAGGTGTTACGAGTGAGAGTGCATTTTGATATTTTGAATAAGGGTGAAACAATGTCATTTGGGAAACTTTTCCGTGATTTTTTTTCAGGACTTCACACATTTTCTCTGAATTTCACATTTTTCCTGGCTTTGCAGTAACTTTTCAATTTTTTCATTGTGATTTTAATAGGTTTTCATGACTGTGAAAACCCTGTGCATCACTAACAATCAAGAAACAATTACTGCAATTCAACATATCAAGACAAAGAACTTTATAAAAAGCGACGAAATAATGTGAAGAAATTGATGAAGTGTTTTGCTTTACGTGTGAATTGGTTTAGCATTCAACCAACAGAATTTTGATAAGAAGATACATTACACAAACTTCGCAGTGTGAATAAGTTCCAAAGACTTTAACTGAAGTCTAAATGATGAAAAATATACATGTAACTGTAGAAATTTCATTTTAATTCAAAAGTCAAATTTCTTACCCCTTTGATAACACCAGTTTACCAAGAAATAGTTTTCACTGAGCAAAGAGTTGAATTCAAAGTATCAAGTAAGTAAAACAAACTTTTTGGCCATGGACAGTGAATTTTTAATAAACATCAAAGAATACCTGATGCTCTGCACTTTTATTGTGCTCTTCCCGACTGCAGAAGATGTAGGTGGTGCAGACGTCGCAAAAGTACGTTTCCTGAGTTGTCTTCTTGGAGGAAGGGTGATGATACTCAAAGCTGACGAGGAAGGCAAATGGATGCTTTACTTTCACAGTGAAATACAACGGTTTGAATGCCATGTGACATACAGTAACTGACAAAAGATTTCAAATTGTTTTAACTTCATGGGCACCAAGCTTATGGTCCTGGCTGGACCTTCATAAGGTATAAATCTAAGCGAAGAACGCACAACAACCGAGAATTTAATTTGTATCATTACAAACGTGAAATTCAGGCAATGATAATCACTTTCACTGCAAGAGTTCATGCACTTTTCACATTGGTTTACTGAAAGTCATTTCTAAATTTTGTCTGCTTTCTACTTCTTAACTCCACTGATCGCAACAGAGGATGTGATTCTTTACTAGTGAAATAAGGCTGGATTTGAAGTCCGCTCTTGTAAGCCATATTGTACGCAAGTCTAACTGTATGAATGTGTAACACACATAGCAAATCCTGAATGTAATGTAATGGCATCTGATTCCCAAAAAAAGGATAATTTATTACCACAGCTACAGAAAGCCTATTCAAATTTTGTTACTTTTAACCTCCACCACCCAAAAAATAGACTTTCTGTACTCATTGTAGTGCATACCAGGCAGTTTTCTCTATAGTCAACACATGTTTTCATATCAAGATTTCCTCCTTGTAAGTAACCCCTTGTAAACAGGCATCCTACCCACCACATCCCCACTTTAGTTCTTGCACAATTATTGTGAGGTAGGTACTAGGTCATGAAGAGAGCCAAGAGGCAGCCTTATGTGCTAAAACTGATCATCTTTGAACATGTGGAAGAAATCTACATGCTGCATCATTTCAATCTCTATGCTTACAATATTCTCATAGTCTCAATATTCCCATATATCATTTTACATCAAAGCCATTTGTTTGTGAAGGCTATTTTGGGATTCATAACAAAGTGAATCAGACAGAGCTAAAAATATCCAACCGATATTTCCGTCCATTGCAGTAATTTTGGTTTGTTTTGTCGTCTCATTAACCATTGAACAACGCAACGCACATTAATCTTCTTCTGAACAGACATAATCATCTAAGCACAGATCTCGTTAAGTTTTTCCATTTCATAAAATTGTAAATTCACCCCATCAAAATTCCTTAAATTTTTCTACAATCTGCCTCAAACCCTTGACCACCCACAATGTTACATCCTAGAGCAAAGACTGGCAAACACTCATTAATCTTGAAGTAAATGATATTTTTAGCTTGGAGGAACGAGCAAGAAGCTTCCTGCTGTTTAAAGGGGCATACTTTAGCAATTCTATAATTCTCCAATGACTGGATGCAAAACAGCCACTGTTAATGAAATATTTAAACTTTCAAGATTATTGTTCCAAAGAAAACATGTCTAAAATGATTAAATGACCTAAATTATAACAATAAGTATTGTATATTATCGGCAGCACTCGATAAAATAGGAGTAAGACAAGGGACACAGGAAAAAACCAGGAATACTGCTGAGCATAGCAAAGTTGGGGTCTCGTACAAAAGCATATGAAAGGGCTCTTTTCGTGCATGGTCACACATAGGAATAGAAACACACAGAAGATCAGCAGTAACACCTTGTGCAATAAGTGACGCAGGTAGAATTCACTATAAACAAGCACACAATGGACAAAAAAAAGAGACTAAAATTAGAAAAATCAAAATGCAAATCTTCAGACAGAGCTATGTTTCATTTTATCAAGAAATGGTATCTGATTGTTATTTATGCTACATGAGTATTACCTACTATCATTAACAATATATAAGTATATTACCTATAGTAATATAGGTATAGGACAGTATTACCTACTGTCATTACCTATTATTATCATCATCACCACCATAAACCACCTTAATGAAAACAAGAGAGAAAGAAAATAACATTGCTTCCATTTCCTCTTTATCCTACTTTACATGGTATGACCTTTATATTTTCCGACAATCACTTCAAATGTAAGCTCCCTTCCCATCGTTTGCAACAACAGCACAGTTCAGATCTCCCTTTAAAGTGACTCCCCCCCAAAAAAATCCCCCTCCGGCAGAATGTCATCTTTGCCCCTAACATGTTTGTTTACTGTCATAAAAAAATGTTGAGTTTACAGGAGTATATCCTGGACAGTCACTGTAGTCTGTACATATTTTTTGTGACAATAATTCGGGACTGACTTTTCTAAGGTATTTAGTATAGATTGAGACATGAAGAAAAACTGAAACCACCTCTGATCAATTACTGTGTATTAAAACAACTTCCAAATTCAATTGAATGAACCACTGGGATCAATACAACTAATGGTAAACATAGTAAACTTCCCTGGTCTGACAGTAAAGAGTCTCAAATGTGGGTTGTAGAACTGTCAAGATGCAACGTTAAAGGGACAATCTGAAGATTTAGATGTGAGTTGCAAGACTTAAACCGAGGTGGCACAGTATTAAAGAGACCACTCAGGAGTCTGAAAACTCTGTAGCAGGATTTCGTCGAAGAGGTGCATTCATAGGACAGTATGAACACAATGACACAGGTCATTATGAAATGTCAGTTAAGGGTCTCTAGGCTTTATCAAGGTGAAATGTTAACATGACACTGTAAAATCTTGATGGGGCAGCATGGCTTCTTCAAGGTATTATAATTAAGATGGCAGGATGGAGTCTCGGAAGTGGGTCTGGGGGGTGCTTCGTCAAGATGGAACTGCAGTATGTTAAGATGCCACTCTGAAGCCTCAGATGCGGGTCAAAAGAGGTGAGTCAGCTGGACACTTTGTTTGCCAACACTTATGGTTATGTTAAGGTGATGCAAATATCTCATTGAAGAAGAGACATGCTGTATGGATTCAAAGGCTCTAGACAGTGATCACAAGTGCAACACATGAAAATCAAGTCGTTAGTCATTCTAAGAACAGTGTGCAAAGAGGACCACAAACTCATACACTGACTAACATGTGACTATCACAAATACAATCCCTTAATGAATGCTTTGGACTTAGACCTATTTTCTCAATGAAACATTTCTGAGTTAGATCATAAAGCATCGGGGGAGGGGTGTTCATAACAGCCTACCAGGTTGATAGCAGGAACCAGAAAGCAAAAGGGCATGGTGGTTTTGATGATTCAATTATGAGCATTGTAAATGTGGCATACTGCATTAGGTGGAGGTGTGTACATTGACCCCCAATGACCTTTGACCTCTACCACAACCAATAGGCTTCTTGTGCTCAATAAGGTACAACCACATACCAAATATGAAATCTGTCCAACCTTTCCTTCTTGAGATATTGTGATTACAGGGTTTTTACAATGACCCCTGTTGCCCCAAATACCCTTTGACTGCCACCAAAAACAATCTATGCTTCTTGTACTCAATAAGGAAACCATAGCAAGTAACAGATTGCAAATCCAGGCAAATCTGAAATATTTCATCACACATGCTTGTCAAATTCCTGAAGAAAGCAAAGTCTATTTTCTGCAATTAGTTAGAATGCACTTTTGTTTCTTACATTATTCTTTGTTTGCTTATAGAATATAAGTTATATTTCAAAAATGCATCTTTTTAGACTTTGACATTTTTTTCAACTATATGGTCTGTAATTCAGTAGGAAACGCGGTTTCTGCTCACCCACGACGGATTCTGTCAACGTGTCCTTCAGCTCTGAGATTTTTCAGAGCTTCTGCCGTCTTGGCTTCAGCCACCTCCATGATGTGGCTCATCATAGCCTGGTGGCGTTTACCCATCATATGCTGATGGTAGTTCTGAAAAGAAAAAACAAAAAAAGCTAAAAAAAAAAAATTGTGCCAGGTGCATGGGACTAACAATTCCACTACTGGGTCTTCCAAACTATGTCACTGGAAAGCCAGTCGGGCTCCAACATCGTCGAATATAGTGGTCCACTGGTCTAAAACTTCGGGTGGTAAACTTATCCCTCAACATCAACTATAAATGGTGAATGCCTACTACAAACTTTATTAAGCTGGGATAAAGCTACAACCCCTTTTCTCTACGTGGCATATTCAGCAAGACCCTTACCAGTTCATTTCTATTTGTCCACATTCAGATAGAACTACTTTTACAGTAGGGATTTAAGTACTAATTATCCCTCCTGTTCAGAATTTGAAAGCAATTAAAAAGCAAGCCTGATTTCTGATGTCTCTTGGTAAACAATGTCAATGGACCCACAGCATGTGTGTTTCTTCACTTCTAGTGCAAGACTGTGCCATTGGCTTTAGTAGTACTAGCAGCACTACTGTGTCAAATGATCAAAGAAGCAACGTTGCTTCGAGAGGTACATACATATGTGTAACGTTCGCTTGTATACTTGTGGGCAAAGAGGCTTACAAATAGTGCCAACATTGTCACAGATGCAAACAGGTTGAAGTTTAATGTAAAAAAAAACAATAATGTAAATAAGGTAAAGAAATATGGAGAGACTGTACAAAATAAATAATTTATGTTATCTATTGCAAAAGACTGAAGGTGGATTGAATATTTGGGATACATGTTTGAATGGATGCATTTACAAGTAACTGTTGAACATAATCATGCAGAAAGCCAGTGTTTGTTCTTTGGTGAGTAAGCCCCATTGTCAACTACTGGTGCGGCCATGCCGGTGATAGACAGTTGGTTAACAGTGAGCAATAGCAGGGTGAGTGCAGTGTGGGTTCCGCAAAACAGAGCGAAACAGCTGGTATTTCTTGTACCTTATTGCAAGGGATTGCACTCAATGGAATAAAAGACGTCCTGCTCTTCCATAAAGTAGGCGGGAAAAGAACCAAGTCCCTCATTACTTTGAGCAGTATACTGTACTGTAGGCCGCTTCATACATGAATACACATGGTGTGATGGTTCCAAGTTTGATAAAACTTTATTTTGGGGCTCTCATAACATATTTTTGGGCTTTCACAATCTGTTACCAAAAAGCCCAACGGGCTATTTCTTTGAAAATTTTTTTCGAGCAACCGAACCAGTTTGTCTTCACATATGACATACATGCTGACATCACTCATGGTAAAACTGTCCTATTTGCCTTCAATGAGGACGCATTCACCTGGCATGATCATGCCAGCCTTTCCTGTCTTGAACTATTTCCATCCATTCTTTCTGGCTTCATCTGACATTTGACATATCAAGAAAAGTGCTAAAATGTGTTTAAATGATTCAGTTATCCCACTCGTGGAAAATGACGTAAAAGACAATATTGCATGAAGCATCCAATTCAGTCTTCTTTTGAATTACACTCGATACAGAAACTTGGAGAAAAGATATTTGAATGAAAAATAAATTACATAATGGTAAAAACACTCCAATGTATCAGTTATCCGGCAGCTTCGACAAGGCATGCTTGGCGAATAGATCGCTGGTTGGAATCATGTGTTACTTTAGCATTCACTGGCATGAGTGAGGTTGGTGAACATTTGGTGCAATTAATGTTTACAATCACTAAGCGTGCAAAATTTAAACAACCAAGCACAGGCAACTCACCATGACTTCATGACATTTCACATTGCATACGTTGCAAATCCACTCCAAGGACGATGACATCTTTGGTCTCATGTGATTGAGCATTTCTTTAAATGGTTGAATGTCACCGCTGGTGGGAATCTGCGTAAAAATTTAAAAAAAAAATCATAAATATCACCCAAAAGCTAAGGACAGAAAACTGAGCAGAATTTCAATAAACATGCAGGAACTACCAAGTTTCTCATCCTAAAACAAGAAAGAGGAAAGATCACAGCACTTTTGTCCAATTTTTGTCCCTTCTTAATCAGGCAGACAAAACTGATGTACTGTAAGAGTGTGAATAGAAATGGGCAAAACACCCAATCATCAGAGGTGACAAATATAACTGCCTGCCAAAATTCTAAGTAAAACTACCGTCCTGCAAATGTGAGATTTTCAAAAAATTTGCTAGGGGTAAACTCAAAGACTGCATGCAAACTTCCATCACAAAATTTTTCAACTGGCCTGAACTGGAACACTGTTCAGGCCAGGCTGTACACATGGAACTTAAAAGTAATTTTGTAATGTCAGGTTTTGCTATGGAGTGGATTGCTTGCACAGACCACAGAACTCTTTCAGGTAACAACAAATCATACATTTCTATAGTTCACTTACAAGTACAGTTTACTACCACAGAAATTTTTGTGATTAGTTTTGGCTCATTTCATTTAGATCATCAAAGGTGATGATTAAATACAAAACAGGGACATCTCAGCCATAGCGTGTGCATGGTGTGAATAGTTGACAGTATGTTCAAAAGTGTGAGAGCCTGAGAAACAGATCACACTTCACAGGTTGATAGAGTTGCAAAGCAGAACGGCTGATTTTGTAGGTAAATTATTTGCACTGAAGGCTCATGTATGTGACATAGCATGCAGTTGTTTGTTGCTCCTCACCCCAGACATTTATGACAAGTGAAACATGAATGGCCTCTGAAGTCCACTGTAGAAGTTGCATGCAAATGTGCACAGTACAAAGCTAAGTTATGAATATTCAAACTGATATAGTGAAATGTAATCAATGCATAATTACAAGGGAATTCAAAGACTTGGGGTATACACAGTTTCACAGAGTGCAGTGTAACTATGCACCTGGCACGTGTGCATAGGTTACATGTTTATGTTGTTCTTGTGAGTTGACACTTCACAGGATTGGGATCACCCTTAATGTCATGGCTTTGTGTTATTATTACCTATTCTAGTCATCAGTGAGTTAAACCAAGTCTTACAGACATTACCAGAGTCCAGATACTTATTCTTTTGAGTGACAGGTAATCTGGGATTGGAAGGTGACAAGATTACTTGTTGCCTAGCAACTGATTCATGGTCTGGCCATGTGGAACTGTCAGAGTTGGACAAAGCTGACCGGCTCCGAGACACCACATTAGTTTAGTTACATACCTCAATCTTATCTGTAGCCTGTTTTTTCTGAGGTGGATCGATAACATCACGACTTTCGTTATCCTGATGGATCCTGACCTGAAGTTCCCCTTCACTGTGCTTCCGTTTCACTGGTACCTCTTGTGGCATGTCGTCGTCTTCTGTGGGGTGCAGTGGGTCATACAGATCCTTCTTGGAACTGTCTTCCTTCGACTGGGATGAGTCAAACGCACCCTCCTTCAGCCAGGGGGGTGTCTTAGGACCAGGGGATGTCTTGGGACCTGGGGACGTTTTGGGACCGAGGGCTGCTTTACCTTGTTCTTTCCCACTCTGCCGTTTGTTATTGTTATTCTGCTGCTTTAATCTGTTCTGTCTTTGAGCATTATTTGAACCTTTGTTTGCATTTCTGTTGGAGTCCCTCTGATTTTGGTTTCCCCTTCTCCTTTGCCCACGTTTATTTCTGCCCTGGCGGTTTTGGTTCTGACCTTGATTTTGGCCTCCTTTTGAGTTATTATTTCCTCTGCTCATAAAAGGAAGCAAACATGGATACAGAAATTAATAATTATCAGAGAGTGGGATTCAATAACACTACCACTTCATATTTACCCAAGTTATTACACATTTATATTTCATATCAAGTATGTTTTTAATAAAAATTTATTTTACACAACACACTAAAAGATGAAATGTGCAATGTTAATACAAAAATGCAAGGATCGCACACGTATCAAGTGTGCTGATGAGTGAACCGTGTCAATATTGTAAATATGTGGCAAATATAGCAGTACAAATGATAGTCAATTAAAAAATAACATATCTAAGCAGTATTTCACAAGAGACAGTTTGTCAAATACAGTCTTTGCATTTCAATTGAAAGTATTTTATTTTGTTTCTCATCAAGAATCTGCAATGACTTGCCTCTATTTGAGAAAGAGCTTCACAGCTAGGACCTATTTACTCCTTTGCATTGACTTGTGGTATTTATTGAAGGCCAGTTAGCTTCAAGTACAGTGGTACAGAAAGTCACAGTACTGTAATGATGTGACAAAGTGGTACAAATCAGAGGGCACACTGAACAGTACTTACTTAGACTGCTGGGCCAGCATGGCCTGTTGTAGTCTGACCTTTTCCATCAGGGCATCATCCAGTCCATCGCTGATATCACCCAGCAGTCCCTTCTTCATATTGCTAGATGGAGCGACTTTGGGCATCGTTAGGAGGCTCGGAATTTCTTGCCTTGGCGGATGAATCCTCGCGTCCCTGAAGGCCATTTCTTGCTCCAAGGCAGCCTCCCTCTCCCGCAGTAGCTCCATCTCTCTCATACGCTGGAAGTCCTGGTTTTGGCTCATGGCTGCTCTCTGTGCCCGGTCCAACTGGCGCCGTTTCTCGTTTGCTGCGTAATCTTGTTGAATCTTTATTTCTCTTTCACGGATGATCTCTTGCTGCCTCTGGATTTCCCGTTCCCTCTGCTCTCTCTCCAGCTGCAAGCGCACGCGCTCCCGCTCTTGTTCCATCTGTCTCTTACGCTCCCTCTCTTGTTCCGCTTGCCTCTGAAGTTCACGCTCCCTCTCCAGTTCAACCTCTCGTTGTCTTTCCCTCTCCAACTCCCTTTGCAACTCCAGCTCTCTCTGGCGTTCAGCTTCTCTCTGTCTTTCCAGTTCTCTCTTTCTCTGGAGTTCCAACTCACGCTCTTCTTCCTCTTTCTGTCTACGCAGATTTTCTCTCTCCATCTCCAGCTCTCTCTGTAGTTCTGCCCTCCTCTGCAGGTCAGCTTTCCTTTGCCTCTCCCTTTCTTGGCGTTCTAGTTCCATTGACCTATTTTGCTCTCTGCCTCCCAAGTTAGGCTGGAACTTAGGTCCAGGCGTTACATAAAGACTATCGTCGTCAATTAGGACCCTTTTGCCACTGCTGAAATCCAAGTGACGTTCCCTCTCTCTGTACATCTCAGATGAAGTTTCTTGCATCACAGGGCGGTGAAGTGACTGTTGTCCTCTTGGCTGGGGTGAAAAGTGATGTACAGATTCCCTTTCCGTGAACGAAAGGTTTGGAGATGACAGCAACGGGGGTCTGAAGTCAGGTTCTCCCAGAAGGGAGGACCGTTCCGGATTGTTGAGGAGGGGTACTCCTGGGTGATGTCGATGTCCTTGATGCCTCATACTTGGTTCTTCATTATGGATGATTCCCGACTCTCTCACTGGCACCCGCCCATGTTCTGGTCTGTCCACAGGTGGCATGTCCAAGAGACTTGGAATGGAGTTTTGTGGATATCTTCCATACATGGTGATAGAGGTTCAGCCCCTGCAATTATTTAAGATGGGAAATTGAAGCATGGTGCACACGTTCAGCTACTTGCTGAAAGAATGTGGCATAAACCTCTCACTTGAAATTCATCACTGATCAAAAGAAATTCTTCAGGGCATCAAGGTAAACAAAAAGATGTTTTTATTTTTTATAAAAGAACAAGGGACTAATCATTCACAATTCTTCTTAATTTATGGTGATTTCAATTGAAATGCCCTATAAAAGAGACAGTACTGTATGCAAATTTCTGAAACCAAAGTAATCACAAACCCACAAATGCACTACACTCACTGCCTCACAAATCATGGAAGTGTTCATGGATGTACACTCTCATATGAAAATTTCTTTTTCAATTTCATTTCTATTTTAAATTTCTTTAACCTTTTCAACTTTATACATAAAAAGTGTATTGATCATGTGACTTCCTTTGAGGGACAAAGCATCAACATGTACAGTACCCTCATTGAAGTTAGAATGTACAAAAGAATCTTGTGAAAGAAACACAAAAGATAGTGTAAGCCCTCCTGAAAATTTAATATAATCATATCCTAACATGTTAGGTGTGTAGTCTAACCACCTAGCCGATTGCTTGTTTCTTCAAAGTAAGCAATCAAATATTTGTTATTTGTGGAGCACTTTATTTAGTTTAAGAAACACGAGATACTTTACTGGTTTGCCTATTGATTGTAGTGCCTTACAACAGTAAGATTCAAGGTGTAAATTAGTAGAAAGATGGCTTCGTTCTGGTTGTGTTTGTGTGCTCTGGAAGGGGGGCACCATGTATCAGCTTCACCTTGAGTCTTGGGTGTTAGTGCCGTTGGTATCCTTCAAATTCTACTCACATTCCAACATGTTTGTCAGAGTAGGCATTTTTACTATTACCTGGAATTTGATCACAGACCCAATCCCACACTATCGACAAATTTTACTGCAAATGTTTATTGGTGATATGTCAAGAAGTTTAGCCATTGGCAACAACTAGGTGTTTTGATGGTTGCAGCTGGGCTGTTGGAGGTTCCACTGCATAACATATGAGCCACATTTCACATCATGTTAAACAGTTGGTTTCTTGATTTTGAATATTAAGTTCATGTTAAATGATCAGATCAACTTAAATGGGTTACTAGCCCCTTTTGAATATTTACACCAAAATACAATGTTTTTGTCTGGTTAGCTGGTTGTTTCCTTCATTAACTACATATTGGCTGTAACAATTAATGGAGGGGATGGTGGGGTAGGGACTTATGCACTAATGCAACGACAATGGTGAAAATCCTAAGCCAGATAAACGACAGTTTATACTCAAATATCACTAATGCGATGGTGTCATTGTCAAGAACAATCAGAACACACACTTAACTATCTAGACATGAATTAAGTTACACTTACAGCCTTCGACTCCAGGGGTTATTGTAGTTATTTTAATTTTTTTTTTACACAGCGTACACATGAATTCATCCATTGTTTTGATTACACATGTGGGGGAATTATAGACAGGCTGTGGGAGGGACTAGAAGCGGTTGGGCAAATTGAAACTGTCCGGGGTGATGAGTTTTTGTCTCTAAGAAGGCTGTTGGTTAAGCCACAACCTGCACAGGTCTTCTGTGGCTTGTTGTACTTAGGCTATACACAGTAGTACTAAAGCTATGTTCAGTGTACAACTACAACGCTTGGACGACTATACCGCATTAATAGTACGACGCTTGCCTCCATGCCCCGTAGCACATAAAAACGTAACGTTAGGCTAAACCTCAAGTGAATCGAGCCTAATTGAAAAGGACTGGATATTGACAATTCTAGCATATTTGGGGTTCAACTTATGAACAGAGACGAAGCTAAGAAAGATATACCAGCCATAATTTACCTTTTGAGAACTGCAACCAAAACCAAACAGCGAATAATGCAAGCTGGGGTACAGTACTTCTGAAAGTGTATGTGTAGGACTAGCGTGAATGCAGTGCAGCGTTACATTTACGACATGCCATGCGTATGTCAGAGGTCAATTACGTTTTACACTTAAAAATTACGACAACAGTACAGATACAACACATAAGCCTACCGACCGAAAAGTATCCTAAGGGTCAGGAAATTTGAGTACTTACGGAGGTGTGAAGAATACCAGCAAAGACGTTCTACCATGGAATTATTTAAATGAGAAAGGTTCAGAAGGAACTGGATATTCACAATTGGATAATTATTAGGGAAGGACAATATAAAAGACGTGCACTAAACAAGTCGAATACCCAAACTAATTAGAACCTGAAACTTTGATGCAAGAGTTATAACCGGCGTCAATTAGTGCACTCCCAGGTATTAAACATTCCAACAGGGGCCCCATATATGGCCCTACATCAACAACATATGAGGCCCATATATATTTGCACCCAAGATATGTAATTTTTGCCAGCCCAGATAACTAATGCTGTATGACCTACATAACTGGTCCATATGGGCCCCCTACAGATCTCGGGTGCAAAATCATATGGACCCTATATATATATTCACCTATATTGTTCCAATGTATGACCTGGCCCAAGGGGGAAACCTAACCCCAAATATATTCTAACATTCATAAATCTTACAAAAGGCAAGTTGTTCATAAAGGTATTCTAACTAAACAAATTTTAAAGGTCTAGGGACATGAAA
>VJOZ01028618.1:0-13242 GCA_009801055.1 Stichopus horrens
TCGGCAAGGAATAAAAAATCACACTAATGCAGGGAAGGAGAGGGGAGGGACTGTTCTATGAACCCTGTACATGGATATATTCTATACAGCTGAATGTGTTACTATAAGTACTCATCTTTTAAAATTTTTCTTTCAATAGGCAAATACTGAGACACCAAGACTATAAAGACATTAAAAATGATGAAACATTTGGGAGCAAAAATGTATACTTCCAAATTGATTCAACAGAGTGTATTCCAATGAAAGCGGGAAAAACAAAATAGAAAAAAAAAAAAAAAAAAAAAAACAACTACAAAAAGTGAATTCAGGTTTTTAGTTGTGGAAGGTAGATTAAATGTAACCAGCACTAACAACCTAAGACCAAATTGTTTTTCAAAAGATCGATGAGCGTGAGACTGTTCCATGCAAATCCCAACCCTCACAAAATTTGAATGAAAAAGATAATTTTAACTAAGAACATGATAATGGTTTAACTGTGATCGGCAGACGATCACTCTTCGAACAAATATTTACAAAACGGCTATAGCCGTGTCTTCCTCCAGTAAATTACAAGCTGGCAGAATCTACTAATTAATCCCACAGAGTGATCTCGGCGTAGGATCGTCTGACTATCACACAGAACGAAGTGATGACCATGTTCCACGTCGAATGCCGCAATGTCACTTAAAGTTTGGTTGGTTTTGTGAAGTTCACTTGCGTCAAGACCGTAACTATGGCTTCCACAGCTTCAAGAGGCCGTCCTCGCTGTACGTCGCCAGCAGATTATTGTGGGGGTGTTGAATTATCCCGATGACGTCCTTCTCGTGAACCTGTGAGAATGAAAATATGTACTGGTATGGTATTCATGTGTGAGTTGATACATAAATTATCAGGCACATGTCTCCTACTTTACAGTACATATATCTGAAAGTGAGAAATAATATATCAATGTACCATGAAACAGCCTTGATATTCGATAACCAAGTCAATTGTAGCTGTGTTTTGTGCACCACATCTGGTAACAATAAAAACTACACTACAAAGGCATATTCAACAAAGGACCTCCTTGCAGTGTCTGAATAGGGACATGGGATGGCTGGACCAGTGGGGGATTCAGAGGGGGGAACTGAGGAAGGGGGGTACAACAGGCAGACGCCGGACCACTTGAAACGCAAGAAAAATGTAATAAAAGATGGACAAAAACGAAGAAAGAGAGACGGGAGTAGAACAGGTATCAAAACGTGCAGATGGAAACGTGCCACCATTTAGCAGCTGTTCCTTTTCTGGGAAAAAGAGTTTTTTCAAAAGATTTCACTCAGCGATTTTTGCTTGAGTGCAGCCACCAGAGACGTACCCCAAATTCTGGAAAAAACTTTTGCCATTTAAAATTTCATGTTCCAATTAACACCATTTTGTCAATAAGATCAGAACACCCTACTCACCGTCAAAGTACGTTCCAGTTTTCCGGACATCGTCGAGAAGCAATAGAGGACCAAGTCCTCGCCGACACAGTAGATCCACTCCCCGCGAGGAGACACCGAACAGCAGACAAAATCTCCTCCCTCTCGCTTTCCAGAACTGAAACTTCTCACGATCTGTTCGAAAGGGAAGACAAAAGGTACGATGACAACATCTGTGACCTTACCCTTGCGATCTATTTGTTGGAATAGAATTTCCATCTTGAAAAGACTCAAAAAGATTTGATGTGATAAGATAAACAGACGTACTGTCCAGGGAAAGGTCTGTCCTCTTGAGAAATACCTTCTCCAGCAAGTATAAATATGTATGATATCAAGCGAGCATTGGCTGCCTCTGAGGTCTTAAATGCATCAAAAAAAATGAATTTTCCTCTCTTGAAAACTGATTTGTCAATGCTGAATAATGATGCTGTGTGCAAACAAACAGGGATCATATCAAGGAAGAATCCAGAGGGGGGGATGCATAGTTGTATGCACCCCCGTGCAAAGGAAAATTCCAAATTTACTATTGAAGATGGACCACATAAAACTAGCACTAATTCAATATACCCCAGTGTAAAATGGATTGATGCCTTTACTGCTTACTTCCAGACAACTCATTGTGTGCTCCCCCCATCAAGGTTTCGATAATTCACGCGCCACAGTGACAGCACCATTTTTCACACGAGTCCCCTCAAATGAACAACACTCTCCCACAGTGGGATATATGCAGAGCACCCCCCACCCCCAAACAAACGTCCCGGTTTTGCCTCTTGATGTTATCATGGATAGAACGTTTGACTTCATTGATACTTTTTGTTTAATAGATCTTTGTTAATTTTTTTTGACACCATTGTTACTTTTACTCACTATTTTTGTGTACTATACATGATAATTAATCATGATAACTTGACTCTGGTCTTGATGCTATGACTGGAACATCAAAGTTTGACATTTTTCTCATTGCCGACAAATGATTTATCCTGACAACACACGAGAAGTTTTCATTAGCCAATTAAAAGTCTTTCCTGGTGAAACTTCAAGCTTCCTTCAAGCTTATAAATTGAAAAATAAGGAACGTACTAGCATACACTGTCCGTGAGAGCCCAAAGACAAGTGTTGCACTGATTCACACGTTTACTTTGAGACGTTACTCTTTTTCTGAGAGCAAGAATAGGGTGGATTTAAAATGTTCTTCCCTTTTGGTACAGAAAGTAAGTGAAAACAAATTACCGGACTCAGTTGTCAAAGGTGCAACACTTGAGAATCAAAAGACAGTAAAAGTACAGAAATTAGTGAGAATGTTCCTGGAAAGAAATTTATTTTTTATGAATCAAACACTTGTATCTATGATTAATGTACAGGGAACCATGGTCCCTTAGACAAGTAACGATAAGAACCACTAAACAACAGCAGCTACTGCACAAGCAGGTAATTGACAGCTTTCCAGAAACAGACTTAAGTCAACTCCCAGTTTTGAATATATCATTATGATAATACTTATCATAAGAATACAGGCCTCAAAGGGCAGTCATATTGCAACGCTACGTGTGACGAAATCCGATGACTTATATATTACAACTTCCAAGTCGGGTGACTAACACCCTAACAATTTGGGATCAAAGTTGGTATAGTTTTACCAACAAATTAAACATATTTAATTTCTTGGTACAACTCACCTGTCCTTGCATGTTCATAATCACGACAGTGTTACTCCTGTTACAGACAATGAACTGTTCCATGTTCTTGGGAACCTGCAAGACGCTATTGACCGTGATGTCTGCTCCGGTAGAGCTGCCGAGGGACTTGAACGTGTTACTGCATTCTGTGGTCTTGATGTTCCACACCTGGTTTGATACAACAAGTGACAAAAGAAACAAAAAAACATTAATGGGTTTAAATCACAATTCCAGACGGTCATTTGGATCAGAGGCAATAGCAATTATTTCATAATTGTTTGCCTTTTGTAATGCACTGTTGTCTCAATCAACGTAATCAAATGGAACATTTAATATTTTTTTAAATTTAATTTAGAGTGTGAATAAATTTGTTACTCTAAAAATCTCTATCAAATAAGGTACATCTATGCTTGTGCATCACATATGAATAAAGTACATATTCCAGAGTTTGTTGCCTGGGTGTCAGAGTCCTGTATGAAATATTTTTCAAAAGTAAGCTGATAAGTAGCACACGGTCAGACCATCATGCCTAAATTTCCAGCATTGTACGAAGATATCTGCGGTGCACTCGTATCTCAGCTAAGGCATTCAACTGCACGTGTCATCACGTGAATTACATTACGAACCTGATTCTGAAGTTCTACAACAGCAATAACTCCAAAACCTCACTCATCAGCAAAGATACCATTTGGCTTGGACAAACAGTTTATGTAATCACACATATCACATTTTAAGCAATCACATCCGTGATGGAAACTCTTACCTTGACTGTCCCATCGGACGATGCACTGATGATGCCGTGGCCATCTTGCGTAAACATTGCTTCGTTCACGAACGAGGTATGTCCACGGAACTCCTTCAGGGTTTTTCCAGATTTTAAACCGTGGATTCTGTCAGTGAAATTGGACAAATTTCCAAGAATTAGAGTTATTGGACTGATCTAGATTTTCCATGAACAGTATGGAAGAAATTGAGATCAATGCAGAAGTTTTAATTGGAAACTTGATATTCATCCATAATGAGACTCTGCAATACAACTTGAAAACTTTCATTGCTACGTTGACCTTAGATATTTTAATACATTATTTTTTTTCAAACACACATTAATTATACTTGGGAGAGTCTCTTCTACAGCTATATCAGCCATGACAATTTGTACAATTCTAAACTCATTTACGATTAGTTTACATCATTTGCTAAATGCTGATTAAGCTGTGAAAGACAGGCCTTGAGTTTTATATTTTCAAGGTGTGCTACAAATCACACTTCTCAGGAAATTAAAGAGTGTGGTATGTGTGCTGTTTTATTTACCTTTTATAGATAGTTTTCTTGACATTTTTCTTCTAGGTGTGCAAAAAATGGCACTTCTCCCAGCGATTTGAGGCGAGTGATGGTGTGCGATCGCACTGGCGCGCCTCAGAATTCAAGGCATGGAAAGATGTCCCAAGTATCTTCCATTCTATTGGGTGACTATTGGAGTCTCTTTACAGCAAACAGTTCCCAACCCTCTGGACTCTCCAACCCCTAATTTGAAATAGTTATCTCCTTGTGCCTCTTTGTCCACCATAAGAAAAAGAAGGAACTAACAGACACCCCAAAAATCAACCTAAAAATGCCCCCACCCACACACACACACATTTAATAATTGAAAAGTAATACTTTTTATAATTGTCCCAGAGGCTTGCTCAGTATCCCCTTGTTGTTTGCTAGTACCCCCCACTGGGAATCAAAGGTCAAAGGTTATGTCAAATCTTACCTTATAGTCTGATCAAATGATGTACTCAGCAGCTGAGAGCTGTCCTTGGAAAATTTGAGCGAGGTCACTCCTTTGCTGTGAGCGTTTTCAAACCGACGAAGGCACTGTCCTGTCTGTATCTTCCAAACCTGCGGAGGTAGAGTATTGCAAGTGGGAGGAGCCATGGTGGGCAAAAATTTAACAAAGGAAACAGACAAGGAAGATGAGAGGAGGGGAGGGAGAAGTCAGTCATCACTGTACTGATGAGTTCACTCCTACTTCATCCTCAAGAGCCATGACATTTCCATCTCAGCAGAACAGAAAAATATATTTTGGGTGTAGCTTTCTCTGGTAATGTTTGACACGATTGGTTAATTAACAAGTAAATTCCTTAGCAGCTCTTTTTCTTGTACCAACAAAAGTCTTCGAATTTCGAGTGAAGTGTGAACGTCACAACATTCACACGGTAGCATGTGACTAGGCAAGTGCTACCTGGCTTGCTTTGAGGATCAGAAAAGCAAGGAGATGGGGTTCTCTCGATGTCTCTAATCGAGCATTTGCTCACCGAATTCTCATGAAACAACTATGATGGTACTGTGCATGGTTCTCACACAGACACAGGACGGCATCGTCCATCGACATGAAGTTGTCCTAAATATCCATCGATACGGAAATGAGAACAATGCAATGTGTTCACAATGCATCACATGATTTATTAGCAGACTACAAGATCATACTGTTGGGTAACCTCCAAGACTGCAGAATCCACATTCAAAGTGACTTGGGGTAACAAGAGTGAAAATAGCCAAGGTGCAGGTACCACTCAGGTCAAGTGATATAGCTATGGTTGCTACAAGACATCATTTTACAATTCACAGTAAAAGTGGTTCAACTCCACTTCACATGAACCAGACCGTAAAGATACATGCTGTAGTATCAGTTCAACAGAAAATAATGATGCTAACGATTTTTCTTGTTCTGATTCACGAGCCAAAAAGCCATGTCTGAGTACGTTGGCAGACTTAACCTACCTTTATTTTACCATCTTGGCCTCCGGTGGCGAGCATCTCGCTGTCCCGGCTAAAACACAGACACAGAACGGCATCGTCCATCAACATGAAACTGTCCTGAATATCCATTGATACAGAAATAGAGACAATGCAATATATTCACAATGTATCACATGATTCATAAGCAGATTGCAAGATCATACTTGAAAGGTTCTATGACTTGGGAATGACAATTCAGAATATTAGCTTTATTGATCATTAAATATGGTAAAATTAATCTTTAACTCCATCAAAATCCATCATATATTGACAATTTTAAAGGCAAATTTCTTACATTGGCATAATGAATACATTGCCTAAGAAACCAGTCTTCTTCAATCTCATCTGCATAAAATGATGAGTTTTGGCCAACGAAGAGCAAAATATATCATCAGCGACCTGACTGTCGATATGTTTCTGATTTGACTTTCAATGTAGTGAACCTCTGAAAGTACTTATGAATTACTGTCAGGTTCAAAGAAGATACTTAATCTCACAGCAACCACTTCCATCATCACTGGAACTTCATTACACATATTCACTGCTTTAAGTACGCATCTCCACACGAGGCTGGACTTAATATTACTTCAATACATAAATGAACAGTGGGCGTATTATTGTAGAAGATACTTATGTAAATCAAAACTCAGGTGAATAGACATCAGAAAGGAAATGAACAAACAAAATAGTTTCTACTAAATAGGATCAGCAGGTGTCTACCCAAGTCAATTTGAGGTTAGCTCACTTCAAGTATATACCATTATTTGTGATGCATATTTTTTGGAAGACACAAATGTATGCAGATAATACATAATCCAATTGATCAAAGAATAGATTGTTAACAGATGTATTGTTCACAATGATCTGGCGATACAAATGCAAACGTATCAGTCGAAAACAATTGCAGTTACCTGTGCCTGGTATTTCAGATCTTTTCTGATTTTCCCGGTCTGATAGTTCCAGACCTCGATGAATCCATCCACACTGCCGGTCACCAGGTACTGGCCGTCTGGTGAAAATGCCGCGCACTCTACATGGGACTTCTGACCAAACTGTGAGGAAAAAGAAAAACAACCAGAATCACAAATGTTCCCCTTTCACAGACCTTGTGACTGCAAATAACAGCGACACTGCTGCTTCAGACCCGTTACATGCTACCACATGGGGTACACAGGTAAGAAGTGGATCATGATTTTCAGTTATATCAATGTCCACAAGACACACATTCAACAAATGGTGCAGGTCTGGCAGCTCTGTTACATGTTTGGTGACATCCAACAGATCAAGCAAGTCTGGTGAAAAGTTTATTGGAAAACAGATTGTAACAGAGAACACAGAAGAAGAAAGTTTAGTTTATGTCCTGGGCATGTTCCTTTCGACTGTTACATGTCCCATATGTATTTGTTATTTGCCCTTTCATGTGCATCGTGTTTTCAGTGATGTCCAATTTTGTGATGTTCATGGACTGACTTTAATCAAGTCAGATCAATTGTCACTGACATGTCAATTGCAAATATGTTCCAGGTACACTTTTCTGACTCCTCGAACAGATTGCTCATTTAGCCACCAGATAGACACGAAAGTCATTTGGTGGTGTAAGTTGAGATGATCCTGTAATGTGTGACAGGTCCTTTAAGTGGGTCTCGCTACTATGTATGGAAGGCAAGATGAAGATTAGTGGAAGAAGAACAAATATGAATCTTCTTAACCCTTCAGATACAGTGACTGTCCCCCATGTCCTTCAATCTCCTAATCCAGAAAAGCAAAACAAAAATTGAAAATTTATGTAAAGTACAGAAAAATGCCTACATGAAATGATGATCATGACTTCGTCAAGCAATCAAGGAGAGACTAGAAACAACTTGCGATAAATAAATTACAGTATTAAATTCACATAAAACCCAACAACTTCCACTTCTTACTTTGATGGTTTTACTCATCTGAGTAGGGTAGGTCTCTTCTTCCTCGTCCCTCACAGCTGCTTTACCCCTGAAGAGATCGATGGTGGAACCAGGTGGTAGTAGACCCTGGTGCTGCTGCCACTTGAGGGCCTGGCCAAGGAGGGCCAGCAGACGAGACGGCGGTACCACGCTAACCTCGCCAGACAGAGCCTGAGCGATAGCGGCTCTTCTACGTTCCTTGCTACTGCCATCAGGATAAGCCTACAAAAAATGGATAAATACTGTTTTTGTCCACAATTGACATATTTAGGCTGGTCTCGCCTGCAAAAACCTACCCCTCAGAATTGCCCTTCCCAGCTCCAGTGTCAAGGTGTTACCTGTATCTAGCCCTACTACTCTTGCTCTACTACTTCATTTGCGTAACTAAAGCGTTGTCATTTTCAGGACACAATACGCAAGTTTATTATATGCACTAAAAGGCAGATTTAAAAAAAAAAAAAAAAAGACTATCTACCAATCAAGCAATTTGTACAGACAAATGTATAAACGAAAAATCAGAGTGAAGGAAATATAGCTCTCTCATTATGGTATCAAAACACAATGAAGTACCTAACCAAATTGTCAATGCTAAAACTTCTGTAGATCTGATACACAAACTTTTTCAGTTTGTGTGCAAAAAAATAACACATATTTCAAAAACATTCAATTAGTCAAAGGCATCTTTGCAAGTTTTCTTGTTATAGAATCTGGCCAATGATGCAGGCTGATATGTAGTGGGCCTGTTAATTAAGAACCTTCTAGCTATGATTTTTGTATGACATAAAAAAGTAGGATGTGGGTTGTATACTAACCTCACGGGGGTCAAAGTACGACCTTGCTAACATGTTTTCTAGATGAACGTATCTCTCCGGTTGTTGCTGCTTCAACATGATCATTGGATCTGTTTGGCGGAGCAGTGACCTTGCTGCTCCCAATTCTCGCAGTTCTATCAACTCCAGCACAATCTGATTCAGAGGAAGCATAGACAAATGTTTAAAAAAGAAAGGCTTATTCGAAAGAAAATCATGCAGAGTGGCAGAAGCTTTTGGTTCAAAATCAATTATAAAATGTAAATAACCAACTGCATCTGCCACATAATTCAGTGCACCTTGGTTCATGCGATGTATATTGAAGCAATGTTCTAATTATTGTGACAAGGTTATAGGTACAATAAATGTACAACAGATATTCAACCCCTGACACCTTGACCCCTGACACCGAGAAAAGATTTTCATGTTTCACAGGCAATCTGGTCATAAGGGGTTACAGGTCTGTGGTTCTCCAGCTCAGGGTAGATAATTACATCTATGAAGTGCATTTTGACATTAATCAGGATTAGAGCTGATGGCTTGAAGCACTCAAATCCTTGGGCAGGACAAGTGGTAAGGAATGTCAGATAGTTGGAAGTAAACAAACAAGTACAAATGAATATAAAGTATTCCCAAAAATATGAACATTTAGTTTGTCTTAGCTGGAACAAGTGCTGAAATACCTGATCGGTCTGACAACTAGGAGTCTGTAATTATAAGAGTTAAATGTAGATGATTGAAATAACTCATCTCATACAAGCAAAGACTGTTACCTGTTCATACAAATCAATTAAGGTTTTATCTGGAAGCTTCAGTGACTGTATGGCTTGAAGAACAGTGTCCCAATGCCCGTTGTTAATGTCTGAAACAAACTGATCTATACTATCCACTGTGTTGAGGGAGACTGTGGATTCCTCTTGAAGAATACCTAATGTTCGAAGCATGTTATTTTCTTTCAGGTACTGCTGAATGAGGCGGATAACACTGCAAAATAAAAAGGAAACATTGAGAAAGGTATTTGTCTCAAAAGGGCAAGGAGGAAAGCACTGAGAATCAAGCAAATGTTTTTCAAGACTTGCAGTTAAAAGAAACTCCTCTCCTCTTTGACCAGCATGCAAAAACTGGAATGACTTGCCAACTATTTGTGAGAGACAGTTCGTAGGTTGTCCTAGTGTACTCTAAATATATAACTAAATATACAGAGCATAAATTTGACAATGTAGGACAAATCACCGACCACTGCCAAACTTTCACCCACATTCATCATGGTTTCTTGCCTTTTTCGTAAGTTCGTCCCTTTTCACTATCCAGAAACATTCAAACAACATTCCTCCATCGGTTAGGTAGTAAAATGGCTCATTTACAACTAAGCTTCCTCAAAAAACAAAAAACTTTCTCACGGCAAATTCACTGTACCCAGCGATTGTTTACACTCATATCCAGGACTTAGAAATTACTTTGGACTCCAGCATAACTTAGTTCAAACTCTGTGTTGAGGCATTCTCACAGCATATGCTACCAAGTTGTCAGATGGTTTATCAGTGTAGCCGATCAATTTTAAGGGGTGTTTTGCATGACAGGGTTTTTGATAAATGCTCGTAAGTCAGTCTTTTATGCTGGCAAACTTCAGTACAGGACATGGCAAAGAATGGTGAATTAATGGTCAAGAGAATAAATATAACTTGGAATAATAAACTTAACACTGACAATGTCATTTTACAAGCTTCAATTGCAAATAAGAGACTTCATATTTGATGATTTATATTCACTAGGTCTGTAGGAACTACTGTACTGTTTTAAGTCTACCTTTGCACACGTCTCTATTTGTAGTAATTTGCACGTCTCTGTTTGTATTGATTTGCACACATCTCTGTTCGTAGGAATTTAGTTTGTACATACAGGTGATAGATGCACCCTATTAGAAATTGTTTTCTTTATTTTGTTAATTAGTTATCTAGTTGTTGTTGTCGTTGGTTGTAAGTTTGCTACCAGTCTGTCGTTGGATGTCGCACGAATAAGTGATTAAAGCAGAGCATTATATCAGAGCTGACTTCTATTTTATCTCGCCTGACTCTTCCTGCCAAACTTACATCTTGACCCATTCTTGCCGTGTATTGACTCGCCTATTTTTGAGGACCTCGGTCCACACTACATTTTAGTGGTAGCTGTGTTTTTAACATGTTTATTTCATGGACGGTTTTAACATTTACAATTACATATAACTAACTTTGTGGTTCCAGAAATATTTTAACGTTTAAAGCAAAAAAAAGCAACTCTATTTTTCTATACTTACACCACTACCAGATCCATGAACAGGAACGATATAATGGGAGAGGCGACGAAATCATTTAATTGGAACATTTAATTACTTACATCTTACATTACTGGAACCGTGCATAATTTTATTATCCACCCTGGAACACAACACCATCATATTTACCTGTCTGTAATCAGGAAGTTGCAATTTGAACTCCATGCTGTAATCAACATACTTTACATGGATACGGGATGAACTGTGGAGACCAGACGTGGCTATAACATTGAAACGTAAGACGCAGGATAACAGAAACACCTTAAAAACCCACAGTTTCCTACAGGAAACCCACAGTTTCTGAGAATGTGAAATTGCTGCACCTTGAGTATCTTATAAATACATGGCATGAACTTTTACCGATTGCAGCAACACATTGTACACAACATACTACCAGGATCGAGTTGGCTAGGCCAGGCTGGTCAATGGAATGAAAGTCAATTCAAACTAAGAATACCGTCCACCGCCAGCATGAGCTGGCCTTAACTTACTTAGTTTCAGGACTCAGTAACATTACAGTGTACTGTCTAAATGCAAACTAGGTACATTCAGATTTTAATTCCTGGTTCTTTTACGATCTTTCGGTATTAATGTAGAATGTAACTTTTTTGTTTCATATTTACAATTTCGCGCATCTGGTTATGTGGCAGATGTCACACAGGAATGAGCGTCGTATCTTTCGTCTATGCGAATAACTAACCTGTGTGTAAGAGCGGTAGGCCCTAGCCTACTGACACATACATCATTAGCTTACAGTTGTCTGCCAAAAAACGCAAACTCAAGAACTATTCAATACATTATACTTACTCCGCAGATTCAATTTCCAGAGTCATGATCTTGGTGGACAGATGTGAGGCAAAGTAAGTTGAAACACTTGGTTATGCGCAGGACAGGACAGTGCAGGCAATTTGCCACAATTAACGCAGGATCACAATTGTAAACCAAGGCATGCACTGTCCGGTACTCTTACCTACATGTACATACAGTACAATAAACAGTGCAGTCGAGTCGAGGCCCTTTCTCGATAATCTTCATGTGAACGTTCATGTGTCATAGTCTGTGGCAAGCGCAATGTGCAATTCCGGTACTCTTGTTATCGACAAATATTCACAACCAGTGAAAAATCCAATGATTTTCCGGCAAAGCAAGAAAATGTAAAAATTAGCCACGAAATTGAGTCAAAGCTACGTCTTTGCTAATGGTGATCACATGCACAAGGGCCTGGTCTCCTAGCTCTTTTTTGGACCATATGTCAGTTCTAAATTGCTAATTTATGCAGCAATTGTATGCTGAAAGATGCATCTGGCGGCGTACCTACAGGGGCCGAGCGGCGGGGAAGGGTGTCCCCTCCCTGGCTCTAAAAATGAGACATTCCGAAATTTGAAATTTGTGACAACCCTTACGGACCCACAGGGGAGGGGTGATAGGGACTAGTTCTCTCCAGTCACTTTTCAAAGAGGTATTTTTGTACTAGGACCTCCGTTGATTGTGCTTTGCACACTTTGTAATACATTCATATGTGCGCAACCCCACCTCAGGTTCCCACACCGTACATCCACACGGTAGGGACCCTTTGTCTGTGCAACTCGTATTAGCCCTTTTTTGTAAACATGCATACTAGTTGCATAGCCCTCAGTTCCATAAGAGACCCTCCATTCCACCCCGGCGGCCCTGTCCCCTTCCCCGACCATGGGTTCTTTTTTGTCACGTAGCACACATGATAATGATGGCAGTAATTATTTGCAGGAGAATCAACCTTTCAATCCTTGAGAACTGCAAAGGGAGGAATTTTGATAAAATGCTTTTCCTATGTCAGTTAAAAAGAAATATTACCAAACAATATTTTTCTAATATATCTTTTGTTTTGATTGGGAGCATTATGTTAGAGAAGCTATATGTAAAATGAAATTAAGATCCCATAATAGAATGTATGTATACCTTGTACATCTCTGAAAGTGTCTTTTCCAGCAATCTATAGGAAAGCGGCTTGGGGAACTAAGCCCACATGGAAAAAGTAGTGGGGTAAAGGTATGTTGAGTATACCATGTTTACCAATTGCTTCTAGAATCAATTAAAGAGTATGCATAATTCATTGTGTGATCTCAGCCCATATCTAATATGTATTTCCACTTTTCATGACCTGATTGTTTTTCTCAGTAACTGCGAACTTTTAGACATGACATTCCTACTTCAAGGCTTGGTACACACAGCTTTGGACACCCAGAAAGTTAGCAGAGTGGTCATTGCACAGAAGTCCAGTGACGTTCAACAACAAGTGCGTCT
>VJOZ01028631.1:0-10544 GCA_009801055.1 Stichopus horrens
AAGTGATCATTTTTCTGATTTTTGATGAGATATTATCTCGTTATGTAGACATTTTGCTGAAAATTGTCAACTTATGGGACAAAGATATACTTATCTTGATGGCACTTTTAAGCTTCCGTAACATCAAGTCCAAAGTTTAATGTGTCATTGCAGTTCTGTGGCCGTACGTTTGGATCAGGGGTTTCAGCGCTAGCCCCTGCAGATGTACGTTTGTGCCGCCAGTTGCTGTTGACACAACCGTGATCATGTATACTTCAACAAACAGTACAGTGCGAATGTACATCTACTGCAAGTAGTTACACGGCCAGCTGGTGTTAACTGAATCGGAAAACCAAGGCAAGCGTGCCAGTCGCGGTCGTGGTAATTCACCAAACTTCACTTCATTTAAGGGCCACGGGCCGGGACCAAGTTGAACAGTCCACCGGCCGGTGTCACACTGTAGCCTGTTTCAATTCTGTAACTTACTATAAGGCTCAGTTTTAGGGCCAGCTAAGCATAGACAGTGTAAGTTAGGCCCAACATTAGACTCGTACTTAGGCCTAGCCTACAGCATAACGCAGGGGTAGAGACGTTTAACTCCAATTTGGCAGGCCTAGCCTAGGCTAAAGGTAGGACCAGTATACGCTAGCAAGAGTTAGACAATTGAATAATGGTGATAATGTCACACAGATTTAATATTTTGTCCCAAGAGGAGAGAATATCCAGTAGGCCTAGTGTCAGTATCATTCCAATGCTAGGTCTAGCTGAGGTAGCCCCGACCACTAGCAGGCGAATTCGAAGCTACAGGTACTTGATGTGCAACAATAACCAACTTACACTAAGTTGAAGCTTATCTTGTGCATAGCCGGCATTTGCAATAAAAGTAGGACTAAACTTACTTGGTTTAGTAGAAAAAAGAAGTGGGTGGGCCAGAGAGTCTAGTTTGTTAGTTGCTGATGTAATTCTTAAATTTGAATTTGTGCATGGATAAATGCCTTTGCCCCAGATGTAAAGCTGTCTCAAGTGTCTACCCACAGTGAAGCCTGGGTGTAACTCCTGCTGGGTAACCAGGGGACAGATCTGAATAAAAATATGTCCTTTTAGACATTTATAAGGTCTCAGAATACATATTTTGAACATTAAATTTTGAATTTGAAATGTTACAAACCCTGCTACAAGACTGAATTAGGACCTACGTGTCTAGTGCATTCTTCAAACCATTCACTCACAACTTTTGCGTTACTGCATTTTTTGGGGCCACACACTCCATTCAGTCACTACTATTTAGATCTGAGAAAAATAAGGACAAATATTGATCCTACTTTGCACCTTGTATCAGAACCTGTGAACAAGTAATTTTAGACTTGAAGTCAGTATTATCTCTTTGTAAGATTTCTTCTCTGCTCAACATTTTGCTGTACACAACAGTGGTCTGGTCAGTTTCGTTGCAAATATATGTATATTACAGTTGCTGCTACTTATAACTTTGTGGAATTTGAGAATTTTTCAACAGACCAAGAGAAAAAAAGAAAAATCTCATAGGTTTTAAAATTGCCATGCAAAATGTTAAATTATTTCCTGCAATGTACACTGTATGTTGGGTGTGAATCCTTCACATAGCAATTGTATTTATGAAATGAATTCCATCAAGTACTGTAAGCTGAATGAAGTTAAGGAGAAAACTTCAATTGTCTTAATCACATACCACAAATACTCTGCCTCAACTCAGATGTACTGTAGATCTGTGCCTGCCCACATTAGTTACTATCCAATAATCATGATATATTGGTTCACAAAAGTATGTATTTCATTATGTAAGGTTATCATTCAAGCACAACTTTGTGATGAGATCTAATTGGCAGTTATTCCCCTTTATTTTTAGGTATTTGAACAGATATTATGGATATGAGGAGTAAGAGGAGGTCAAAGTACTGATGATGGATGAAGATAATGATGGAGAAAGGGACAGAACAGACAGGGGACCCACCTTGTCTGTTTCTCGTAAAAAGGCACTGTTGGGGACATCTGCTGTTTTTGGACTAGTAGCATGCATTTTGATCATCATCCTTGCAAAATCCTTCAAAGGAGTTGAATACAATCAGGAAAAACTATACTCCATAGCACTGCAGTATACCAACTGCCCAGAGTACCTTCTCCACCCCAGGAAAATGAAAGAAAAAAATGTAACATGACAATTAGTAGCCCTACGACAGAAGGATATTCAGTAGCTCCTTGCAACTGGATGCAATTCAATTGACAGATTTTACTTAGTTAATAGTTAATACTTTTTATTTATGGTTTTTTTCAAGAATGGCTGGGAACAGATAGAGTGGGTACCCTTGCAAGTCAGGGATACAGTAGGTTATTATCATGAGTAAAATTTCTGTGAGCTACTGAAGAATTGATGATCTAGTTTATTCATCGAAAGCATTTATATAGCTTTGGGCCTGTCATACAGACAGTTCTAAATTAGCTTGTCCGTTCATTGGAAAGTATAACCCTGCACATCATATATGAAGGGCTCGGCTGCAAATCTTTTTGAATTTGTGGGTGTAGCACTGTAGAAGTACAATTTGTGCAAACTGAAGTTGCCTGCACAGGAAATCTGTAATCAGTGTCTACCTTATACTGTAGATACTGTATATGAAGTTTTTGTGTTAAGCTTACATATTATTGCACAAACAGTCAAAACTTTTTTTTTCATTCTGTACAATAAGAGAGCTAAATTTGTCTGAACCACAATATCTGTTAGACAGGGAATAGTGTGTCGGGTGGTACAGTACATAGGGCTACATATATGATTCTGTTTACATCTCAGAAAGCTGCCTGCAGTACAGTAGCCTCTATATTTGTCATTGCTGTAGCTGTTGTCTAATTTAGAAGTGATAAGTGAATGTACTCATTCCTTATCCCAAACAATTTACTTTGCTGTGTTTTTTACATTTACCTGTTTCAGGCAATTTTGGGTAGTAAAGTCGTACTTTAGCCATAAGTGTACCATAAAGTTTGTGAAATGATGTGTCATGCTGTAGATGCAGTGTGACCAAGCTCAACTACTGTAAGGGGTTTGCTTTATTAATAGAAACCCTCATGGTAATTTGATGATGGTCATACTGTATATGCATGGTTGCTTTAGTTATGGCTGAGTGTATCTAGATAAACTACACAATTATGACAAGTAAGCCTCGATCTATGACCATTCAAATGTCATTTAGATAGAGTGCACTGGTATATATAGTCAGTTTTGAATAATGCACATACTTTTACACTAAATCTTTTTTTTCTGGGGTCCAATTACTTGCAGTTTGGTTTCAAACGGAGGAAAGCGTCTGGCAAGGTGTACACTGACACAGTCTACGGTAGTGGCAGGTATCCAACAGGGATCACTTTCAACTTCAAAACATTCCCCTCAGATGCCCATTTTCTTGAGCTGCCTGACCTGGAAATTTTCACGAGGGACCGTTTGCAGGTACAGCAGATTACAAAATGCATGGTCTTGCCAGTTATAACGTCATGACCATGTCATGTGCTCTACCCTGTGGATCGCTTGTTATTCATTGATGGCCTAATGGTGGCAATTGGGTGCAGAGCAAGGGTTAGTTTACATGCCTGTCTTATCCCTAGTGCTATGTTTTTTAATCTGAACCCTTGACCAGAATCTGTTGGATCGGTTTGTAGGAATTGACGACTAGTCTTAAATGTGATACTGTCCTTCTTAAATTTTGCTACAGTACCTTCAGTGTGTGGCATGTGCAGCTGTACATGTGTTTCCCGGTTCTCTTGCAGTCATTGGAAACCTGGAAAAGTTATGCAAATTTGGAAAGTGAGTTTATTGACTTGATAGTATTGAAAGTCGGAGAAATTACTTGAAGTTCTAAAAGAGTCCCGAAAATTTTCATAAAGTTACATACTGTACATGCAGTATTTCCTTTTTCACATGTAATATCATGGCTATTTTTGCTCATAATATCAAAATTTATTAGCCTCTTTGCCTTATATTGCTTTGGCTTTTGCTGTTATTATTAAAAGCTTTATGTAACTTGCCATGAGGAAAGTCAAGAAATTCTTTAATTGGTCCTGAGAAAGTCATGGAAAAAGTCATGGAAATTGATTACCTATAAAGTGCAGGGACCCTTCACTCTGTATACATGCCACAATTACATTTCAAATTGTTCACTGTAATTAGGTGACAGGTGTGTGGAAGTTATTTGTCACTTCCATCCCATGCATACACTCACATATCTGCTCTGCAGACTTTAAATGTTTAAACACCACATACACGACTCATTTAACTGGAAGGCAGAGTCTGCAAGCTTACATTCTGAACTTTAAAATGCAGTGATGTCTTTAGGAAAAATATATAACAAAGACCAAGACTGAAAGTGTACTGTCAAGGAAGAAAAACTTCAAAAGTTTTCTCTGAATTGATGAGCACTTTTCTTTAGCTGTAATCAAATTCTAATGGAAAATAAATCTGCTGGACAGATAAGGATGAAGAAGTTGTATTTTTCCCCAATGAGCAAATAGCTGAGTGCCTTTTCTGAAGTCATGTGGGGGAGAATTATTAAATGTGAAGAGAAAAAGTAGGTATAGTAAGCATTTTTGCTCTCAACGATGGTAATGTAATAGCACACATCATATTGCCTTCTATATCGCAGTTCCTTTTTCAGTTTTTATTGCTAAATTGAAGGAAGTACTGTATTAATTGGGGTCAAATCAGTCCAGCTTTGTACTGTATTTCTTGTCCATTGCTGGTGCATCTGTGCTTAGTAACAATTTTTTTGTCATTTGAAACAATTTTCCCATTTTTAGAATTTATGGATAAGTATTCCTTTATAAATTGTAAGCAACATTTCAGGTCTCATCACTGTTTTTTGGAGATGATTTCTATGAAGTATTGAGTCTATGCAACAGGAGGTAAAATTTGACTGTTGATATAAATTGCAAGAAAGTGTTGGTGTCATTGTCCTGCAGAATATTTTATATTTAGTTTGCTTTTACTGATTGGATGATATCCTGTATTTTTATTGGTATGTCTCTAGGTGTCACTTAGCTGCTCTCTTCAATATTTTCTACGCATTGAGGATCTGAGATTGCTCCACGATCAGTTTGACCTCAAGTACGAATCGATCTTGAAGAGCAGTGCTCGGGATGCCATTAAGAGTGCCGCTACCCAATTCAGCACCAGGGATTATGGGACCATGCGTGGAGAGATCGAAGATACTCTCTTCGAAGCTGCGAGAAACCGACTAGGTGGCGTATGTTGTCCTACATGGTGTGACCTTCCGGCAGGTGAATCCGCATATGTGCCTAATGTCTTTCTGTGAATGCGCTGACAATCGTGTCAGAACATATGCCTTTAAGTGTGTATATTACGTCAGTTGGAGAGCGATGTTTTCATTTTATGAGTTTTTGTAATCCAGTTGATATAATAACACAAAGCTTTTTCATGCCAGGATTTAATCTCATTCAAGTAGTCTAGCAAAACTTCTCTTATCAATTGCACATTTTTGTCTTGTTATTATTTGTAACCTGAGTAGGGTAGAATGACAGTGGGGTGGTAAAAATACCCTTAAGGTAATTGGTTTGATAGCAACTTAGATATTTAAAGTTAGACAATACAAAGGTGAGGATTTAAAACAATATCTTTATTAGCTTTGAGCCTGTGAATGCAGCATGAAAGTGGCTGCTCAATGCGAGACTGGGTACTTAATGTTAAGGTTTAAATTACTTCTTTTTGTGGAAGATATATCGATCAAATTTGACATCTCATGGAATTCATTTGAATGTGCAAATGTCATGTTAAATCAAAAGTCTGATTGGAAATCATTCATTCATAGGACTTTTTATGTAGTATTCTAGTTCACTAATTCTGTGTATCTTGCATTTTCAGGGGACTGCAACAAAACCAACTGCATACCAAGAGACGGCAACTCCTGTGGCCCAGATGAGTTGGGATTATTTGCCAGCGTAAGGTTTTTCCAGCTTCTCTATGTGACCATCGAGCCTGACGTGGTCGCCAGGAACCTGAAGACCCTCACCCAAATCGAAGATGCCCAGCAGGAGCTGTTTCTGCAGACATCAAAGTTGGTACAGATTGAAACCCAGAAAATGGTGAGTCGAGCATTGTGATTGCATCATGGTGACGATTGCCTGAAGGGAGAGATGAGAGGAATGCCATTCAGTTGTGCATTTGTCAGTGTTCAGTGTTGCATTGCACAATATTTTGGAAAATCTCATGTTGATTACTTAAATTTGACATTTGATATGAAGAGTCTTTTTGTGCTGATGTAACATGATGAAATGTCATTGGTAAAATAGTCAGCAAACCAAGCTTCGTCCCCACATTTTTGCCTTTTGGCTTGACAACTTATTATCAGATGCCTTGCATGATATAAAAGACAGGACAAGACAAACTGTCTTATGGACTGTGGTAGCTGCCTGATTCGGATAGAATCAGTGTGCACTCCCATTGTACGCAGCTTTCTTGGTTGAGGGGACTTGATTTTACCACAAGTGGAACATTTTATCCGACATTTATGACCAACAAGTTTCAACTTGTTATATAAGTTGCTGACGTAAGCCTTCTGTCATAGGCTGCGTGGAAGTCCAGATCCGTGGGGGAGGGGCGAGGGTTTGTTCGAACCCCCTGAACCCCCTTGGGAGTTACGGGCTTGTTGTGAGTCGGTAGAAATGACCTGTAAGGCCGTGAGGTTGGTAACAAGGTAGACCACACTTTGCTTTTATCTAAGTGTATAAAAACAGGATTTTAGCAAGTTGGATTCAGCGTAACAACTCCAAATTCATTAGCAGTGTTGACAGTCCGCTTAGACTCATACAGGGGTACTTTTGCACTTGACGGAATTTAAAATCCCTTACATTGGCAGATTGGACATGTTCATTTGCTTAACTGGTGTCAGTTTCTGTAGAAGTGCTAGTGGAGTCAAACACATATGATAAACTTCAGGTCATAAGGTTCAAATGTTTTTGTGAGTGTAAAAGGTTGTGTGGACTCAAGTAACGGTAAGGAAAGTAATTGAAAGATGGACTTCTTTTCCTAGAAATAGGCTAAAACTTAACTTGTGCAGACCTTTTAATCTTGCTCTTGTCATCTAGATATCAGAATGGAGGTATGTGCCCAAAGTCATGTTTGTGACTGTCAAAAGCTTCAAAACTAATTGTAAGGTGTGATAGAAGCTACTGTTCATTCATTTATTATTAAGTCTAGCATGTTAGATGTAATGTGCTTCTGTTAGGTGATTTTGCACACCTTCTGTGTAAATACCTCCTACAAAGTAAATTACTGAAGTTCAAGCAACTAATTTATTAATTTCTGTTTTTTCATTAAAAAACAAAAAAGGTTGAAGATATCAACAACACCGCAACGGAACTGCGACAGAACGCCACAGCCCAGGCCAACTTGATCCGAGCGAGAGCATCTGCAGAGGCCCAGGCTATGGTGGAGGATGCCCACAGTGAGGGATTAAAGCTGATATATGACAGGCTAAACATATCCACCCAGGAACAGAAGGCATCCTTGAACTACCTGAGAACTTTGAGGGACCACCGCGATGTCCATGTGTCTATTGACTTCAATTCGTTGGTCAACACTGCAGGTTTCAACTGATTAATACAAGACCTTTTTTTGACTGCTGTGCGATAATGTTTGAGTGGTCTATCTAGGTCACTCTGTTAACCTCAGTGTTGGCTGCTTCATGACCTCATTTAATGGCTCTGTAATGTTGCAAGCAGAAACATACATATATCTCCAGTGATATCACTTATAGCACATTTTCAATACTCTTGCCAAATTATGCCAATATTATGTTTGCTATGTCATTAGAGGAAATGCCCATTCAGCTAGGCTTTGACTGACCTGCCCCCAGCAAGTCAGGGAAGAAGGATTTTCTGCTCCCAGTACACTTGATTAGTTTGTTACCTCTCTCTGGCAATGGTCATTCCTGTGTATTCATGGTGACTTGATGTAAGAGTTACATATCTCAATTAGCCCTGGATGACCCCATCACACCTTCGGATTGATCTGAAAAAATGGGTGGTCACAGCACAGACTCTGAGTCCACAGACCTTGGGGTGGATCATTTACATTGATTAACCCATAAATAAGCTCTGCAGAATTTGTTTTTTTTTCTTAAGGTAGCTAGTGGCAAATTCCTCTCAAAGATTAATTTATGAAGCCACCACTCACTGGTTGGTGGTTTATAAAGTGGAAGGTGTGATTCTGTTAGACTGACTTACAGGCTGATAATGTGATAGACTGACATGTTGACTCAAATCCACAAAGAGTGGCAAACTTAGAGGGTCATCATAGTTCATTTTCAAAAAGTCATACCTCTCATGTAATGGTGCCATTTTGTTTTCCTTTAAGGTGGATAGGTACGTAGTTGTGCTATACATCTTACATAACATTTTGCACTTTCTTTTTCCAGATTGAGTGCAGTCACATCTCCATAACAGATTTGTGGCAAACTTCAAGGGAATATGTATAGTTGAGACACACAGTTTTTCATATCTTTTTACCCATTCTTCCTCCAGATCAGGTACTGTATAATACCTTAAAACAGATTTGTGCTTAATAATACTGTAATCTACCAATGACAAACTCTGTCAGAACGTACTCCAGTTTAGAGAAGAGACCAGTAATTTTTTCTATTTTTCTAATGTTGACATCCCATAGACCTAATATTCATGAGTTTGTGTTTTATGTCCCTCCCTACTGCAGCTCTGCAGGTGGAAAGTTTTTGGTTAAAGGTCATCAATGTTTACCTGGAGAGTTTAGGTAAACATTGATGAAATTTGATCCAACAAAATAAGTTATTTATTATGTTTAAAGATCTGCCAATTCCAAGTTCAGTCAGAAAGTGCCCCAGTAGACAGAAAAAACATTTAACTTTGAAATTTTCCTTATGTGGACGTCCTTTTGATAATATTTACGAGTATTTGTTTTATGCTACACCTTTTAAAGATAGAATGTTGTTGGCTAGAGGACACCATTGTTTACCTGCATAGTTTAGGCAAACATTGGTGACCTTTGACCAAACAACATTCTATGAAAAAGTGAAAGAAAAGTCTTCACTTTCTGCCTTTTTTGTACATAATGACTGAACCTTTACTTGTTCTAAATAGAAGTAAAACCATTTCAGCTTGATAGCAGAACACTCTTGTGACAGATCTTTGCTATGATTGGGCTAGTACAGACAATAAAGTCTAAGTTAAACTTTGTGGTTGCTTGAACTTCTACTTTGCATTTGTAGGTCAAGTTGTTTCCCAAATTTTGACATCACAGTTATGACATGTTATTGCTACAATGCTTGCAAGTTTTGCAAAAAATTAAAATATTATAAAATATTATTTTTGGATGTGGCATCGACTTGCAACTGATGGTGACAATAAAGTGAAATGCATATATAGTAAAGTAAAATGCATATAGCCTGCTTTCCCAAAAGCTATGATTGAGCTGCTGTTCCATGATAGCTTAATCACTCTTAATATCCTAGTGTGTATGATCGTGTATACATGACCCATAGTCTTTATCGTGCAGTCATTGTGGTAGTTTTCATTATTGATCTCTTGGAGAGATTAAGTAATCCATTTGGGAAAGTTTTCCAACTCACTGTTCTTCCAAACTCACCCATATGTGTTAAATTTAAAATAAGTGCCATCAGTTTTACCGTTATTCACAAATGGTGGCACCAATTACGAGTGTTTATGAATCTCAAACCAGTTAATATGATTACATGGTGTTACGTGTGTGGGACATATGTACACCTTACTTCATTTTCGGTTTTTATGTTTTAGCTTTCACTCACCATAATGATCATTTAGTTGAGTGTTTGGGATTGATTTAATTGAATTATTCCTTGCTAATTTCTAGACATAATGATATGGTTGATGAGGAGATTATTTATGCAATATGATTCTATTTTTTATGTATCCTGTTAGTTACACCTTTGAAATTGGTGTCTTGTTTACATTCCAGATTGAACACTTAGCAATAGTTATATTTCCTACATTTGTATTCATGCCATTGGTTTGCCAAAGATATAGTAAACTTTCACACACTTCGTAAATAATTTTGCATACCAATCTTTTGAAATATCATTTTCAGTGCGTTTAAGAGAACTTACACAGGTTTGTTTGCTAATAGATATTCATTTAACAAAACATGATTATCTCGTTCCCCATCCTTTTGTCACTCGAGTTTTGATGCATCGTTTTCGGAAACTTACTACTCATTTGCCATTGGTGACACTGAGGGAGCACCAGCTCACGTCCCTACCAGTCAGAAATTTCCTCAAGTGTATCCCCCTCCAAACACACAAACTCACTCAGCTGAGCTACAGTGGCCTGCCAGTGACTGATACTGTATGTGTCTATTCATATTGTATTTACTCAAAGGGAAATAGGGCATTTGCTTTACAGAAAACATCTACATTATTAAAACCAATGTTTGTGGATGCAGAATGATAGATTATTCCAAATAAGGAAGGACAGTAGTCTTCTTTTCAAGGAGTCAGTTTCTTACAGACAGAAACTCAGTTATTTGT
>VJOZ01028670.1:0-13218 GCA_009801055.1 Stichopus horrens
GCTTTCGAAGCTTATTTAAAGTATTTGGAAATATACCAAGCATCTATTAATTTAATTGCGTAGGTTGGTTTCATTTGTAGGTACCCCGAGTGTTATCCCTAGACAAAGGAATGACGTCATGTAAGGGGGGTAAGGTTGAATCTAATACTTGTGAATTGCGTCACCATATGAGAGGGAAGATTGCTCTCTGACGTCACATATTTCTATCCTTCTATCGAGTCGTCTGCTCATCGATGCACTGCGAATGAGAGAGACAGATTTAAAGGAAAGGGCCCAGCTGTCGAAATAGGTACCCTTACAACCTTTCCCCACGGTATGACCGAAGAGGAGGATTTGGGATCGACCGACCGACCCAATGAGCGAAGCGACTGAGGGAGGGGGACCTCTCCTTCCCAATTCCATGAAATTTCTGTTTTCATACAAAAAAGGTAAGTTTTTGAGGCACGTTTTATGTAGTGGTTGGAGTGTTCATTTTATGAAAGGTTTACAAAGATGTTGGCAATGAGGCCCAAAATGTAGTATCGGTATATTGAAAAAATGGAGTTTTATTCAATATTTTCTTGAAAAAGAAAATTGCATTGGTCTTTCATCCTGCTGTAAATTGAAGAGGCGACTCGACACAATCAGGGCTTGTCAAATATGATTTAGAGTCCTTTCAGAAGCTGTTGACAATGCTGACCGTTAAATTCTCTGTGTCTTTACTGTTTTTTTTTTTTTTNNGAAAATATTTTCGAGGTCAAATGCGTTACTATGAAAACAAATTCTGCCCAGAATGATAAATCTTCACCTGTACTTGATTGCTCGAGATCTCTCCCCTTATCTTCAGCTGAATTAAAATTAAAAACATCTAAAAGTTGCATTCGATGATCGTAAGTACCAATTTAGCAAGCAGTAACCATGGTTACTTTGATCTGGATTTCATTTTTAAGCAATTGAATGCTTTGATGCACGCATATATCTCATGCCACTAGATCTATTATGACGAAATCTCTGATAATCATTATTCCGATAGTCGTTANNTGTAACGTAATTTACAGCACTGTTGAATAAATGACCATTTCAAGATCTACATTCGAAATGGGCGAATATTCTCAAAAACAGAGAATGCGCATGTGCAACGTTTAGAAATGTGGGCGTTGCTTTTGTAAATGTTATGTTGCATAGTCTACATTATTTGGTGTTTCGTCAGTGATACAAAAATTAGAAAAGTGGGTTGTTTCATTTCAAGTAATGGTGCATAAATTATTACATAAATTTGTGTTTCGTAAGTGAATTAAACATAAAAGAAGAGTTTCATTTTTCTTCTTTTCGTACATGCTGTAACTCAGAAATTAAGGACCCAAATGCCTTGGTACTCCTAATGTCGTGGTAATAAAGTAAACAGAAAATGTAAGTTTCTCTTTAAGGTCATCGCATGGAACTTTCAGTATGACAGAAAAAAAAGAAGAAAAGAAATTGCTTTCATTTTTCCTTTATGACGTACATTTATTATCTACTACAGACGAACATATATATGCGTGATGAAGATGACAAAATTTATCTTTACAGCATGGGTAGGTAAACAAGATATTTGAAGTTTAACGCAACCCAAGAAAATAGCAAAAGTATATTTACAGCTTAATAGTTTATACGATCTTGTTTGACAACATGTAGCTGATAAGCAAGTTTGGCAATTTTTCTGCATCACTATTGTTACTATATACAACGCATTGGTATCGATAGCAGACCGGGGATAAAACTTACATGAGTTAAACCCCGGTGCTTGTGATCCCACAATCTGTGGCAGAACATGCACTTAAAGGACGTTACCTTGGTTAATACGCACAAAGAAACTTCTGCGCTAATGCGCATGCCCAAACCTCAGCGTTTAAGTTGAACTAAGACGCTTCATCAGGAACGATGTCCCTATATCTTCAAACAATGTTGACGAAAAGGGTTGCAAAATTTGACTTTTCACTCCTCTGCTTGGTACCAACACATCGTTAAAACGTGACGGGAAAGGTTGCGTAAACCCAAGGAATAAATCACGTTTGGTATATCTAGATTACTAACACATATGAATGTTATATCAAGTTTGTTTTTTTAATATTTAAGTGTATCAGTCATGTATTTGAACACTCATTACCCGGTAGGAGAGGAAGGGGAGGGGGATGGTTGCATCCCTACGTTAAAATTTAACATGTGTCATAAAAATGTAATAAGTTGTTTACAGTGGGTGGGATAATTCAGTAGCTACGTTAACTCAAATGAGTTCAACTCATTACTTCAGAAATTAAATATTATCCTCATACACGTGAAAATTAATAAATAATACAAAATAAATGAAAGACTACTGCAACAACGCAAAGTTGTAACCACAACAAATACACCGGACAACATAAAATATCTCAACAACCAGGAGACAAATAAATAAACAAAACTGAACAACACAAACAAAAACAGAAAATAAATCCCTGACGTTCTCAAGAATACAGCCTCATAAATGTTACAGTCTCATTTTACTTATATATTCACAACAGCAAATTAATATAATTTTAACTACGTAATGTTCTTAAATTACTGTAAAATCTCAATTCAAACTTCTGATTTTATATCCCTATGAAGTTTTCTAGTTTCTAGCCTCTTACACTTCCCAAAATGAATTTATGCTTCTTCCACTCCCTTCTTTTCGTCTATTTGATGTTGAGTAATTTAACCCCTGTCTTACTACTCACTTTGTCAAGCCGTCAAATCCATACTTTTGCTTTGTCAGGTTGAACAATCATGTCTCAAGACATGTACATCATACCTGATATACCTGGCAAGGTTAGGTTATCGTCAGAGACATTATGAAAGGTTAGGGGATATAACTCTTGAGATTTGTCAAAATGCATGATATAATGTAATGGATTTGGTGAACTGGCCAAGCAATCAGTAACATGATATCAAGCATGATGATAAGTCTTGAGGATATTATCTGCAACCTCCCTAATATCTCTGATCGGAATCTCGTGACATGATATCAGGTGTGATATACATATCTCGAAATGAAAAACAAAAAACCTTACAAGACACAAAATGATGATTTGTACCGCACCTGAGTATTTGGAGAATTCTCGCAATTGTCACTTAGTTCGGGCAGTTAATTTAACATAGCCAATGCAGTGGACAATTCACACACCCGAAGCATCATGATCATGGCTGTTGTTTATGTTTTTCCTCACTAATGCCATGCAAGTCCAATCTGTCAAAGGAACTCAAGTGATAGAAAAGAAAACTATTATATGTATATAGGTTTGAAGGAAACTTCTCCGGAGTTAAACTCTTTAATTACACTCGAATTGAAACTTTCATCAGCATCTGCCATGGCAACGTTGGGTAAAACAGCCCCCTGGTCATTGTGATCTAATTCCAGACACCTTTTGGTTATGTTATTATTTTAATATCATACTTAAGCATACAACTTCTTTTTGTAGGTCTACTCATGACTCAAATCTACTATGTTCTTTACGCCTTGTCCAGCCTCGTCAGTTTTACTGTCTGATTGAATAACGGTCTAGAATTGTCCAATAGAGATATTCCGTATAATTTTAACGACACTCATCCGATGTTAACATTTTATATCTAAAAGTGGAATTACATGACGATAGTCTCTTGCTTCTGTGGCTTTCGTCATTTTTTATGCATCCCTTCAGCTGTGAGAGGATTTCTTTCTCTTTTAGTTTTGGGAATAACATTCGAAATACCCGGCATGTCTGTCACTGCGCATGCGTGACGCAGAACCGTCACAACCAGTTTTCAGTGCTGAACATTGCAGTTTTCTCTTTACATATTCCCATCAGCGAAAACTATGCTATATTCATTGAGAAATTGTCGACCTAATTATCAGTCAATCAGCTATACAGTTTATGTTGTTTTGTTTTTATTTTTTTTCTCCTTACCTGGAGAGCTATGCGTTGCAGTAGATTGGATATGGGTTCAGCAGAACACACGAAAATCAAGCTCACGCATCACTGAGAACAAACTAGTACTTATACACGATGTAATAACGACTATCGGAAGCTGAATGATGTGTCAAAACCTATCAACGTGTTGGTAGGCAAAGTCCAGTTCCAAATAAATATATTATGTTGCTTAACAGATTACGTGTGAGTTATAAACGAAGTTACTGAAGCAAGAATGACGTCATATCTGTTCGATATCAATGGTTATTTTAAACTTACAACAAGTATCAAAGTCGAGCCTTATCATAATCAAGGCGTATGTATGTTCACATTATCTATCGTTATGATTGTACCTATTTGAAATGGCTATGGCTTCTGGGTGGTGGTGACTTTATCCTCAATTAAAACAAAAAGTGAGAAAAAAGAACGTCCAAACTTAATGCCGCATTTGCATTGTCCATTCCAATAACAGCTCTTCGGAGCCATACCCCTTCCTTTCAGAACAGAATTAAGCAAGCACTCAGATGAAGATAACCGAGCTTTGCAGCTAAAATACAAGGCTCAAGTTAAAAGGAGTCAGTATGTTCGACAGATGTTGCTCCTCCTATAGCCTTTGGAGTTAGCAAATGATGTTTTTGTCTTTCTCATGTAGCACCTTTTCTGCCAACAACATATCCCAAAAGTTTATAAAGGGAACCTGCTTGATGTTAACAGCATTTAAATATTTTTCTTCAACAATTTGTTGGTCCTTCGATTGGCGTGGCATTTTTCAATCCTACCGATTCTCTGTCACCGCTGACTGGGACGCTCTTGTATTTCTTCACGCTGTATTTGTCCTGTTTCCCGAAGGCATGCCTCAGACACGTGCAGATGAGGAGGATAGCAACAATGTTTAGAAAGATGAAGATGATGACACCAACAGCAATGATAAGACCGATGAACCAGGAGGAACCAACTGGTCTAAAATCACGAAAGGAGGATGAGGCGAAGTTAGAGACGGGTCCACGGTTACCTTCATCATCAACGGCTATTACTGCAAAGAAATAGCTGAATGATCCCTCTGAAAAGAAAAAGAAAAGATAAAAAAAAAATGAAAGAAAAAAAAGAAAGGGTTCATGGACTAAGCCATTAATGACTACCTCTAAAATAAATGGGAAAATGGAACTGAACCAAAACAAACAAACAAACAAACAAACAAACAAACAAACAAACAAACAAAAATCAGCGAAATCGAATGTTTAACATGACAACAACATGTAGTAGAACTGATAAAGAAGAGCTACAATCTTGGACCAAAAACCTTGGGACACCCCGCGCCCCAGTTCAGTGTTGGCTATTGGATTGCTGTTCAAAGGGTACATTCACTTCTATAGCGCAACATTGGAAAGGGGGCGGGGTTTCATGTTATCCTCTCACCTAAAATTCAGTATTATATTTGCAACAATTTTGTCCAAGATTGCAGTCACTTTTGTTGTTAACAAGTTTTGGGAATTACTAATATAATAACTTCATTATGGTTTTCGTAACATATAGACAGGCCGGTGACTTTGTGGTATAATGCCTTTGGTCCACGAATCAGTTTAAACAGGATTTATTTATCATCCACCTCAGAAAAGTGAACAAAGTCAGTGTTAATTAATTTTGTAGGCTTTTGTCTTCGCAATTTGAGCTTTGTGTAACTGCGATATTATTGCAAGGCAATAAATCACACAAGTATATCCCACAAGTAAATGAGGGTGTTTCGTGTGTGCTACCCTGGTTACATCTGTCTGTCTGTCTCTCTGTCTGTCTGTCCTTCGTTTCATTTTACATGTTTCTTTCATTCACATATCTTGCACTGATGTCGACTCACCAGCTCCATTAACTAAATGAGTGAGCACTTCAACAGTCCCTGACGGTGACGGATTGTCGATGATGTCATTTGTGAAGTTCTCCAATCCCAGGCGCTCTCCTTTAGAGACGTTTTGACGGAACAAAGAGAAGTTAGTAGAGAACCAAACTTCGTAGTAGGATACTATGAACAAAACAAATAAAGAAGAAAGTATTAATCGGAGTATCAGGAATGAATTTTACTGTCCCACTGCTACTTATACAGAGATTTGGGCTTTAAATGGAATAAATACTCACCCCCATCTTTAATCTGGAGCATCAGGCAAATCTTACAAATCTCCTCTTTTATAATAAACAAGTACCTTTAAGGACATTTCAAACTATTATATATTTAAAGTTACCAAAAAAATTGCATGAATTTTGCAATCCAGTCACAAAAGATATTGCCAATTGATGCAAAAGAACCATCCCCGAATCAGGATAGTGGACTATACTAATACAAATTGGGGTGACTGCTGCAATGTCCCTTTAAATTTAGTGCAATATCGGGTTTACATTGCAGGTGACGACGTGACGCAAAAGATGCTGATTATTACGTCATAAACATAACTATATGAAATAATCAAATACTGACAGAACACAGAGGGGAGACTGTATCTTGCTTTCTCGAAGTGTCATGTAAAACGTCACATGCTTTTACTTCACACCATGCATTTTTTTCAGTCGAGTTACCCCATATGTTTCACGTTCAACTGCATTTACCGTTTATACGCACTATATGAAGCAGCCGCCCACAGAGCGTCACTTTCTACAAGAATAACACCGATAATTTAAACGGCATATGAGAACATATCATCCAATCGCATTGCAGATTTTGATTATTACAGACAGTAACTGAACGACCTCTGATTAGCTCATGCAAACAGCCAAATTTATAATTAATTAGGTTATAAATAGTACAAATCCAATCGAATACAAGGCAGGCTTATCTGGATGTGTTGAAGTCGAGGGCATATATTGAACATAATCACTGTATGTGATAACGGCATATCAGCACGTAATTGTTCAATACTGTGTAATATCCGGTGTACCGCATACTCTCCGTTTTGCCAACGTTCTCCGAAAGTTTACTTTCATTACCCAACTACATTGCAAAAATTTAGGTGTTCAAGAATTGACCCCCAAAATGAACCCTGAAATGAAACAGATATTTAATGCGTCTATAGGTATTCTTCTAGTTATTAACAGAGTGGTGTTCTCATAACTGAATATTCAGTGTTCCATTCCAGGGCACATTTACATGTAAATTGCATGTGACAGATAACTAACACCATTTCGTGTTTAGGTCAGACAATCTGAACACTTGGTGCTCAAATCGTAGGGTTTAATAGAAATGGGAGCGGGTCTGTATTTAACATTCTTTTATGTCAACCCATCACCACTGATCTCTGCCAACGTTGATATCACACAGGAATCATTCCCTCCAACCTCTTCTCCCACTGCATCCTTACATCAACCTGCTTGATACTCTTTAGCCTTTCACCCTTGACCCTCGTGGACAAAACTTAGAGGAAACCCCCTAAGTTATAGTGCCGCATACAATGGAACATTAATGAGTGAGTAATTAATTATTGAATTTAGGTTTTAAATATTTGTGACCGTACTAATTCGTGTGCCCACAGACAGCACAATTAAGTCGGTATTAAAAATTCGAACATTTTGAGAATTTTCATGACTATTAGATGTAAAATTTGACTAATTAATGCTGATGATAAGCATTGTTATGTGTTTATGTGTTTGTCCTCCTCATAAAATCAACAATACAATTTCAATGACCCCCCTTTCAGTATCCTTTTCTTATTTTTAACAAGTTTATGTAATTACTAAGTACGATTTTTTAGTTATTCTTATTGTAAATAATCCATTCTAATTTTTACCTTTGCCGTGAGCTAAGTCATCACCAGGGGCTGTGAAGGTCAGATTTAGTTGCTGTAGGTTAAAATCAACATTGGTTGCCTCCAAATCGGTGATCTTTGCCGGTGGATATATATCATTGGCGTTCTCTGTGATGAAGGGAACGTAAAAATATCCCATAGAAAAATATGAAAGATCTATGTATATTTATGACAAAAAGAGACGAGAAGAGAGAGAGAGTCATTTGTCCATTTCTTCCCCTTGGACGTCATTGGAGGGGGGGATGGTGATATACCGGGGATATTCGAACTGTTTTTACATCACTGGAGTCCATTTAGAGGCCCATCAACATGAAGACCTACAACTTATCATGGTGGTGGCTGAGACTGGAATATGGCGATTCAGTGATTCATTTTGTACAATGTAAAGGTTCTTCACGTGTCACTATTGCATTTCAGTGTGGCATATCTGGCCGTCATCGCCCATGCGCAGAAGGTGTGTTAAGGCCGTGAAATTAGATTGGGTCTGATGCAGTGAATCATGCGTGGTGTACGGACTTACAGATTCGAGTCTTTATATTGGGTTGTGACAAGTTTCTGGTACATTAAAATGAGGGGGAATTTGAGGGGAAGTATGTCCCCTAACATGTTTTGTTCTATATATGAATAATGTTAGATGCAATTTGACTCTCGTCTCCTTCGACATAGCAAAATTGCGAGTCGAGATTATTTACTTTTGGGTAATAAGTCTTTGTATTCTAGTTTATCCTTAGATGAAATAAATATTATGCCCACGTTTCAGGTGGGGCTATAGTCCCATTGCCCACTGACTTCCTCCTTGGATCCGAACGCAGTGGCTGTAAGTGAGAGATATCTGGTAAGCATACAGGAATCATGGCAGCAGTTTCTTACTCATATTGGCATGATAATTGAAATTTGCAAATCAAGGATTCCTGTCAGTCCTCTCAGGTTGGTCTCGTAGTACATAGTTGAAAGGACAGAAGACCCAACTCGAAAAAAAGGCCTAAAATGTTGATCACTGATCGTTAGGAAATTAATTTTAAATTAATTTTAAACAAAATTATTGGCCCATATCCCATGTTGATCATATTTTTTGTCAAAACTTGAAAACAATGAGAATTTTAATCTGGCAACAGTGAATTTTCTGGTAAACTTTCCTTATCATACCTACCTTCTCTTTTGTAAGACCATACTCTTACCATATGCAAGAAAGTCACGCTATAGGCGGCCTTGTACGCCCACAAATAGATAACTCACGCTTATGATGGCTGGTGTTGTCTAGCAACGGACCAAACACAGTCTCGCCACAACGTAAATGTTGATAGTGAGATGAAGTCCCAGCCACTGACAAATGACTCACGATCACGTGACACCAAACACAGGGCCAGGTTTATGTTAACGAAAGGCTGAGGGTTGTACATACAACGTTAGAAATAACTTCTTACCTTTACATAGTTCGTCATCCGTACATGTGAAGCTATTACCGACGGTGTGACGTTGGAAGTGGCCTGTATCTTGTAAATCTAATTTGTAGTCTTTGCCAATCTGTGTGGGGTGTACAGCCGCACCAAACCCAACCAGTGCTCCATTAGCGATCTTGGTTTCCGTACCCTTATTCTTCACACGAATCTGATGTTTGACAAAGCAACATTAAATATACTATATGGTATGATAAGTTAATTCGATGATAAGTTAAGATTCGATGAAAAGTACAATGGTAGATCTCATGCTGAAGTGAAGCCGCTAAAAATCTACCACACCATTATTTTGTTTAATTGTGCATAATATTTTCATCTCATCTTCTCAAGTAATGTTTGTTTTCACCACCGTGAGTCTATCAGACTCAGATTGCAAGCAAGCAAGCAGTAAATTAGATATCAAATACGTATGTTCTTTTTTTTAGCTTTATATCATGCAAGAAGATAGTAGTCGTCATGTCCAAAGGTAATCTGGCAACTGCTGACGAGTTTAATGAAATCAATTTATCATGCAATAATTCCAGAAGAAATACGTGACAACGTGAAGGTGCAATAGCGCCAGCAATATATGCATGCTTATTCAGTGGCTGACGCCTATTGCAGTCTGACAATCATTTAGTTTGTGAGGCCCAGCTAGTAGTTGACTTCTGCACACACGTTTGCCTTCAGATTTGCATGAAAATGCCCTACGCAAATGTTACTATTGTTATGTAAGAGACACTAAACATTTTTTTTGTTCTCATGTATGATGTAATGTACTGTAGGCAGACAATGTATGGCCCATTTGACATGAAGGAGAGAACTGATGTGAGTAGGAAACCATGGCAACAATATCATAAAAGATAATCATAAAAGAATGAGCGCAGTCTAATCCTCGGGGGCGAGTGTCAAACCTTTTGCAGAGTGTGGCCATCGGTGAAAGCAAACCCAATCATCTCTTCTTCGACAGTATAGGCTATGCATGCTTTTCAATTGAGGCATACAGGGACGTGGGTATTCACAAGTTAACAGACGTATTACCTTCACTCCGTAGCGGCCGGCTCCTTTGAAGTCTGTAAAGTATGCAGAGTATATACCGTCTCCTGCGCTGACGTCAGCACCACTTCCGTTATCTTGAAGGTCAAGGGTCACCTGAAATGTCTCAGACTCACCCTGGCTAACATTGCTGAACTCCACGGTGGCCTCCACTTGACAATTAATCACAGGGATGTAACCTTTTCATAATCAGTAGAAGAAAAAAAAAGAGTTATCAATATATGTAAGCCCGAGAGATCCTCTCATCCCCATGTGTATCTCTAGGAATGCTGCTGCATCCGTCTTAGTAACAACATCTGAATGATGATTGGACAATTTGGAGTAGAAATGAGGTAGCGACTTGGAGGGGGTTTGTGTTGGGGAGGGGAAGTATTGTTATCAAAACCAAACTTTAACATCATCATCATCATCACCATCATCATCATCATCATCAGATAATGCATTGTGATTCTAAATTACGAGTGCAAATTCCTCACCCCCCTCCTCATTGTTACATGATTGCAAATAACAAGGACAATTAAAGGGAGCATTTTGTAGTGATGTTGCAAGTGGTAGATATATTAATGGTGTCGTCATGGTAACAAATATTTACATGTTTTGAATCTTTTGGGTTATTGCAAAGACCTGTTGAAAAAGTGCAGTAGTATCGCGTGAGAATTTTTGGAAAGATTTTATGGATCAATTCAGCCTCCCTGGCCATTGATATGGCTACCAAACTTGCACACTAACTCACCTCTAGCTACGGTCGCATAGAGTATTTGTTTCTCTGGAGGCGTGACTTCTGGGTAGGCCCACTCGGCTGTCACTGCTATGGGGATATCGTCTTCTGCAGCCCCTGATTCGACCATGATGGTCACGTGAGATGGTTCCCCACCAGAGACGTTTGTGTTGGTAATGATAAGTTCCCAAAAACCAACCTTTTGAAGAGTAAGTGGACAAAGAATGCCGATAAAGTAAAATGTATTTAAACCCATTCGCCCATTCTCTACCCTCTAAAAAAATACGAGATGATTTCCTGTAATTTTCTTTGTCTTATTTGGTTACGATGGAGGTCTTTTTTGTAATTAGTAATGTTTCTTTGTTTGTAACTTTTGTTTTAATCGAAGAGCCATGAACACCGCTCTAGTATGTTGTAATCAACTCTTCTTCAGAAATCTTCAGATAATGTCATCATTTAATGTCATTTTTACAACATGAATTCAAAGGTATATAACATCTCACCGTGACGTCCTTTGCCAAATCAAAGGAGATAAGATCAAACTGTGAAACATTTCGGTATTCTTTAGAATGACTATCAATAACGATGCCAGTCGGACTCTTCAGCAACACATCCATGGAATGCCAGTGTAGTGACGTCAGAAGGACAGACAGGCACCCATTGGTTGATTTGTCGATGACGAAAGGAATCGCCACAGTAGCGCCCGGGTTAATCGTTTGGTACATAGCGGTAATTGGGACAGTCTGAAGTTCTCCGGTACCTTTAGAAAGACAGAGAGCAGTGTTCTCGCTGATCTCATGTGGTTGTATTTACGTCATTGATCACATGATTTCATTACTATCAGCTGACTTTGACGGCACGTTGACCTCACAGCTTTTGATTTGATGTCAAAGCTATTATATGTGTCGAGAACTTCAATTCATGCATAGCATGAAGCAGACGAACTATAAACTTGGTAAGAATTTGTCGTGGGACTCCATTAAGACATACACTTGCACGGTACCAATTAGCGACTCAGGCGAGTTTACTAATTATGCGAAACATATACGTAAGTATTACGTCATCAGATCATACTTTAAGTCTACAGTCTGCGTTGGTCAGGGAATCCGAATGGCAGAAGGACGTAACCAGTAGTAAAATTATTGGACAAAAGAGCTGCAAAAATTGGTAAGTTGCAATTACCAAAATGCCATGATAGTTAATGTAATGATTATACTCATTACCGGGATGGCATTTGCTTATATATTTTGGAGGGAAATTACCCTAACAGGAAGCTAGGACGGTACATCTAAGTGGGTTAGAAGCTTCCAAGTCGCTCTCAAGTTCACATACCTAGTTTTGAATGGATGGTCATTCTTATAGGTTTAGTTTCCCTTCATACAAGCTCAGTCTCGGACCCTAAACTGAACATGGGACATTCAATATTTGAACAAACATGTCGTTCCCATTTACCTGCTCGCTGTGCGGCGGCCTGAGCGCTAAATGCACCGATGATGTCGGAGGTACCGTCGAGGTGGTAGTAAGATTGGCCTCCCGTCCTCTGAGCAAGCTGTTCCAGTGAAGAATCTGCATTAGGACCAACAGCTATGGTGTCCACTACAACCCCCTCTAAAGCCTAAATAAAGGAAATGTAGTGACGTGAAACCGGATTTTTCTTTGGGGGAGGGGGGGGGGGGGATCGGTCATCAAGTGTGGGGTTTGATGAGAGTGGGATGCATCCTACCTCGACGGTGAATCACGAAAATACACACAGTGCTGAAGTTTAGTAATACATTCTATATTCTACAAATATATAATGTGATATGTCACATTCTACTTAAGCTGAGCTCCGTCAGTTGACACGGAGCGTGATTGGTCGAAAACACTTCCCAGATCGCATTTCCAATCGTATTTGTTTTTCTGTTTAGTCACACCTCAGCCACTTCCCACAAATAAATGTAACTGTAATAAGTTTTCGAGCAGTGATATTGGTTTTCACTTTTATGCACATATCGGCACACGTCAAGGAACGCCAAGATTGTGACCAGTGAACTACTTTCGGCATATGTGGATTTTTATAGAAACTGGCATAGAATTGATAATATAAAGAGGTCGCATGAGGACGGAGATGATGAAAAAGTTGACGCATGTAAAGACATATTCAAGGACATAAACACACAATTTAACAGGGACGGTTGAATTGTGCCATGCGTGTATAGACCAGAGACACCAGTAACGCATTGGTGGACCCCGGGAGAGGGGATAACAGTGGCACTTCGACACTATCGGAACCTAGCAAAAATTAAAATGGGAAAAGAGTA
>VJOZ01028672.1:0-16685 GCA_009801055.1 Stichopus horrens
TGCACCAGTGGTGCTCTAGTTTGTCATTTCCAAGCAACCCCATTTCTGTGAAATTCTGCAGCATCTCAGAGGTTTTAACAACCAGTTAACAATCTAACACATGTATGGATTTTCCCAGACTCACAGTCAAACATGGTTGCCCTGTTTGAACAGTTAAGTGTAAGGATAAAAATTACCTCAGCTTGCATAAAGTTTGATGAGAATTAATTAGAAGTCAATGATATTGCTCCAAAACTCAAATTGTATCACAAAATGTTACATGCCATTTGAAGAAAAATTATATCACACACATTTCTCAAAACAAAATGTCTAAATGTGTCTCTTGTAGAGAAGTAGGAAACATCATGCTAAACAAATCTGAAAATTGAAAATATACTTATGTGGTGAACTATAGCAAATAGCCNNAGCCTAGCCAGTCCAGCAAGTGCATATTTTATCACCATAGTGAACAGCTGACAATTTGAAAATTGAGGATTTCAGATTACTTGAAGAAAGGGCTATATGGTATTTATTTTTCTTTTTTAGCAATCTTTTTACATTAAAAGTTTAAATTCATGATTAGGTTGTGATGTAATGCCAGGCAGTTATGTGTGATATTACACACCATTTTAGCCTTGTCTTGTTTTCATGTCTTGTGCCATATTCTGTGCTCATACTCAAATCTGTCTGACACAAATTTCATGGACATATATCAGAGTACTCTTTAAATGAAAGTTTTCTTTAATATTGCCAGTACCTCTGAACAAGTTTAATGGTTATTTCTATAATTTACTAAAAATATACTAACAGGGTCAATTTCTGTAGTAAAGTTTTGTGAAAGGTCATATAAAAGTGTGAGGACTTAATTTGCTCACTCTACCAAGAGGGAATCCTTCCTTGCTTCCTTCAAAAGATATCGTTCCTTTTTTGATATCAGTGAAAATTGTACGCTGTGTGATCATGAAGGGTTGTGCATCTGTGTATTCACACTGTAGACACATACTTACCCCTTGCTGACACTTATGCATTGTTAAACAAAGCTCAATAAACTTGGAATACATTGTTCTTATACTGTGCCCTCTTGCAAGCACAGTATGTCAAGAATGAAAGTTTGGACTGATGCTGCAGTTGGTATGTGTATGCATCATAACAATGTTAAAGAATGCTTGTGTTTTTCTTGAATGTCACAGATCATCTGAATTCAACAGAGGTCAAAAGGTGAAAACCTTATGAACTCAATATCTCTAGAGTGAACGATTGGAATGATCCCATATGTTGTATGTATATCAGTCACATTTAAGACAAGATTTTTTTTTTTTTTGGTATAGGTCAAAGGTCCTGTGGGGTCAGCAGTGATCAAAATGTGAGAATATTGTGAAAACAGTCTCAAGAGTGCAAGTTTGGATTGATGTTTAATTTATTATATTGTGTGGCAATTGTACTGAGCACTGAGTACAGAGTGTTTATTGTTTTTGGTTACCAACAAGTGTCATTTTAGGTCTGCATTAGTCAACTGAGGTCAGCAGATGTCAAACTGAAAACTGTGTATACACATTATTACAAGAGTGCAAACTTTGAAGTGATTTCATACATGCTATGGTGATAAAATGACATTGAGTAAACAGACTTGTTGTTTTTGGTAACAGTCAACGGTCAACTGAGATCAGCAGAGGTCAAAATGTGAAGACCATGCAAACACAATATTCACATCATACACATACACTTATCCCCTAACTTGTGAATGTTTACCAGTGAAATGTGGGGAATTTCAAGAATGCAAGTTTGGTCCTATCTCATATATAGTAGACCACATTGAGTAAAATATTGGTGAGCATTGTTGTTTCTCTGTATGTCCTAGCCCAATTCCTTTTGCAACCATGTATATATTATTGTGAGCACAAGGCTGGAGTGCACCATTAAAACTACACAGTGTTATAAAGGCATTCTGAGTGATTCTGATTACTGATGGCTCTTAATAATCTGTAAAATGCTGATGGCATGTCTGTGAGTGTGCACGTCATGTCTTGGCTTGTTAGTGCAGTATCCAAAGAAGGAAAACATATCTGAGCACAAGAGTTAATGTGCAGAAAGGTAATTGTAAGAAGGTGATCTATATTGTTTTTCAGGGATATCAAAGTTAATTGGAGGTTGTCAGTCTGTCAGTGATTAAAATCTGAAAATGCCTGTGCTCTCAAGAAGAGAATGTTGCTGGAACCACAAACTGCAACCATTGGTAGCTTTTGATGAGTGATTACATATAGTCTCTGACATTTTTATTCTTTTATGAAGGTCAATTGTTACTTGAGGTCAGTACAGGTCATAGTTTGAAAATAATGTAAACATGGTATCACAAGAAGGAAAAGTTGCTGGAACTTGAAATTTGGTCTTAAGTCATAAATTGTGAGTATATGATTCCTGTTGTTTTCTGTTTGGGTCAAAGGTTATTTGAGGTCAGTGGTAGTAGTAGTGTGTTCCACCTCCAATCCTTCAATTTTGACACATTGTGACGTAGACAAAAGTAAACCTTCAAGCTTGATATTCTCATTAGTAAAACACATTTCCTTTGATTTCTTAGGATTAGGTATTAAACTTTTTCTATTGCATGTTGAAATAATACAATTAGTCTGTTGATAATTAGGTTGATCCCTTCTCACAGTATTTCTTGAAATGTCACAAGACAATGCAGAATCAGCAGCATATTTTATAATTGATGCAAATTCATTAGATTTAATTTCATTGGTACAAACAGAAAAGAGAATACCAGATAAAGGACCTCCTTGTGGTACACCAACCTTAATCTCAGAGGCTTCTGAAAACCCTTTATCAAGTTTTACTTGCCTTTCCCATCCGTGTAAGAATCATTCTAACCAGTAATGAAGTAACCATGGTTCATCAATAAATGTTGATAGATCTTGTACTAAATGATTTGGTAATTTTGTGTTGAAGGCATTAGAAAAGGGAAGGAAAAGTACCCTGATATTGTTGTTTCCTCATTATTCAAATTTAAAACAATACTGTGGACCAGTAAAAAAATGGCATCAGTGCAGAGACTCCTTTCCTGTAAGCAAGTTGCACATTGCCTCCAACTTTTCCTACATAATCCATTAATTTAGGGTGCAAAATCTTTTGTAAACTGTTAAAAGTAACACTTGCAAGATCAATTGGCCTAAAATCAGTCACACATGAAGGAATCTCTACTTAAGGAATAGAGGTTGGAAGAGCATTCTTCCACAAACAAGGTATGTCACTTTCCATTCAACTTTCCTGAAAAATGCATGGATAGGTTTGCTAATTCAGTGTAAAAAGGAACTGGAACTGTTGAAAGAACTGATCATTGGTGTTCTCTGTCTGGTAAGTAAACTTAAAAATATTTGCCAAATTTTCACCTATTTTACAAATATTGAGTCAAGGCTGTTTGTAATTATCATCACCAACTCTGACACAATACTTGGATTTTTGTATTTGTGTTTAGGACTTAAAGAGGTAAAGGTTGCACTGCCATTGGTTGTTTTGGGTTGAATTTGTTAAACACTTCTGCATCGCAATAGAACGCGTTCTCCCTTCTGAATTAATCCATGGTTTCACCCTTCTCATAATAAGCTTCATTACCTTCTTAACAGTATTCTATCAGCCTAAAAGCTTCATTGCACTCTGACTACGTTTCTATTAGCCAACTAACTGCTGAATATTCATAACCTCTCATTGGTGTTTTAATCTGACAGGCTAAATTTCAAAAGTACATCTTTAAGGTGAATCTTTGTTGTTCAGTGTGGGCAAACCTAATTTAAGTGTAAATGAACGTACCCAGAAAGTGTAAGGCATGGTTAACAGGCTTCACGTCCCATAGGGAAAAGATTGTCTTGTCATGTGATGAAGATGTTAGCAAAACATTGTGCAGTGGTTGTGAATGGTCTTACAGCTGTATGTGTACTGCATTTTCTGTACCAATGATGAGGGAAGGACAATGGTGTGAAACTTAAATGATGGTAGCTTGTTACTTGAATTCTTTACTTGCAGTAGATTGAATTGAGTTAAAAGATTCACATTGTAGAGGTATGCATATTTACGCTTTACGTATGCATTGTTCCAAGTTTGCTAGAACTCTCTTCCGGGGGATTGCATTGTGAATAAGGTCAAACAATGCATAAGTGTAAGCAAGAACTAAGTTAAGTCATTGGTGGATCTGAGGGAGGTGCCCCTTCCCAAAATGACTGATCTCACATGCTATGTAGGTGAAGTACGTGGCAAGTGTATACCAAGTTCAAATACCTATTATATTTGGTGAAGGCCGTTAGTTCCAACAAAGGGTCAATATCATGTACACATGTCAAGGCAAGAGGCTTGGATATATTTAGGTGTGCATGTTGAGTGTATGGCTATCATTCGTAATCTTAAGTCAGAGGATGTAGTGTACATACCGCATGTGTCATTGCAATTTTGACACAATAATTTACTGTAACATAATATGAAGTCCAAGATCAAGTATGTTACACATCCTCACCCTCTGCAATGTGTCAGATTCTTACAAAATACTCATGTCAGTCATATGTGCAGGTTCAGACTGTGTCTGTTATATCACTACTCCATATCAGTAGTTGTATATATTTACCAGAGAAAAGGAGAATGTAGTGGTTGGAAAGAAAGTTGTTAGAATTGACAGATAGAAACTCGTGAATGGAAACACAGTGCTTGCAGTAACTCTTTAAGTGACATTGCGCATGCCATTTGGTTTGAAGTTGAACAAATGCCAGTCATTTTGGTCTGTAGTATATATTCATCTTAACTATTTTCCGCTGAATGATGTCTTCAAAATTTTATTTTTTTTTATTTGAGGACATCCTCATGAAACTACTGTAGTTGGCATGGATGCATACAGAAATGTCACCATGCACAACAAGTTTCCCTTCTCACCAGTCAGTCATCCCAAAGCATGATGCTTCATCTCAGGGTAAAAGAGTGAAAAACTGCAGTAAGCAATACATCCAGCTAATGGAACGATGGCTTGTGTTTTCTGCCCTGCCAAAATCTTTACCTGCCAACAGAGGTTCATAAATCAAGAGAAAGTCACAGCTACTGTAAATTTTATTTCCATTTTATTTTTTTGCTGAGGCCCAAGGCACAGGAAAATGATAGTTAGGGTTTCAAACATTAGAAGAGGAAAAATGCAAAGGACATTTGACAAAATGAAACATAATGCGGTGAGAGAGTTTTTAGCCATTCACTTCTCAAAGAGAGAAGAAGGTATTGGGTACAACTTGGAAATTATTAAGTTGAATTTAAACCTGGATTGCAATTGATGGATGGAGAGGATTCGGCTAGGGTCATTGACACCAAAGGGGCAAAAGAATATCATCCACATGCCACATTGACGAATGATTACATTGGGTCTGTTTCAAACAGTGACATTTCCATCTTGTTTTATTGGAGTATTTCCTAAGTTATCATCCAGTCCTTGCAGTGCTGCCATGTGATTAAACACACTTGTCATGTGTATAGTATCACTGCTTATATCTATGTGAATTTTAACCTGTTCATGTGTCATCTTAATACATCTTTTTATGTACTTTCTTAATCTCGCTCTCTAAGGTTGCATGTGTAGGTTGTGTCATAATAGTTGTCTGATAAAGTAATTCACATCATAGATGTATACTTAACCCTTGCCTCACTAATGCATCATTTGACCCTATGCTCAAATCGATTTTAGCATAGGGTCAATGATGCATTAGTGAAGCAAGGGGTACGTATAGTCACTCGTGAATACCCACACCAGGAACTTGTGGGGATTTCATAGCATGGAGCTCCTCCATGTTCAGAGGCAACAGCTATAGAATGTGGGTGTTTGTTAGCAGGGAAGAGGAAGCAGTGAGAGATCAGGGTAATACCTTCTACACAAAGTATAGTATCATATACATTTAATTAAATGTCAGTCTCATTTCCTCTATCAACCTTGCAATATTCAAGTTCTACATGCAACGTGGAAAACTTGTATCAATTGCTCAGAGGACAATTTTTCTCAAGAGCAACATAGAAATTATGAGAAAATTTAATTGATTCAGTATGACTGATGGTCTTGGGAAATTGATCCATAGGAAAGGATCAACAAAGGTCTGGGCATTCGTGCCTACTTTTCATATTATTTTTCCGTTTTACTTGTTGTATACTTGTTATATACCAGGTTTAGAATTTATTGCTTCTTAATATTAAATTTCAAGTGTTGTAATTTATGTCATTATATTATCAGTCAATTAGGGAGTTGCTCTGATTAATGGCCTATTGCTCTATTGTGGACATAGTCATAGACATTGTTTTGGTAAGTCAATTGCTTCTGTGTATGAAGCAGTAATTTTATGAGGAAACGTGAGGCCACCTGCAGGTTTCTCAACTGAGGACTGCTTCCAAAGGCAGATTCTGATTAGTCATAGAGAGGTGTACAACAAGCTTTTAAATACAAATTACAAATGTAACAAGTTATTTTAAGAGGGTTTTACTATTTGCATTGAGACAATTTCTCATAACACAAATGTTCTTGAGGCTCAACAGAGTGTCGTTACTGATGAAGTGGAAGGTACCTCATAGGAAGCAAAAATGTGAGTCACAGCAGTGTATATAAAAACTCATCTGTAAACTGGTTTTACTAGAATAGTATAAAAAACAAAAATGGCTAAATGTACATTTTGTTATCTGTATACATAAAACGATGCCATCCAGGTTTGTATGCACTTAAAAAAATAAAACCATCTGCATCCTGATAGTTCAAACTCTGATTGATATGACATATAATGCAGCTGATATTATAACTGACTTTTGATTAAGTCCTGTCTTCTGACTGAGTTTGTCAGGCTCATATCCTTTCATGAAAAATTAAGATCATTGTTCAAAGCCATGTTGTATTCTGAAGTTCATCACATAATATTGATATTTAACTGGAAATAAATTACATTTCCTTGGTATGTAACTAGGCTACACTTATGCGCTGTGTAGCCTGCAGTGCACTGTAGGTTTCTTTCGGTGTATGCTGGTTTTGAGATCATTATGGCATATTCTTGCACACTAGGTCATTAAGTGCAACAGGAACTCTAAAGATGTTTGCAGGCAGGTTTGGAATTACATTCGAAAGGTTGCTTACAAATGCGTAGAAAATGCAGCTCAGTTGTTCATTTTAAGTGAGCCATGTGTGCATGTGTGTGATCTTTTGTACATTATTGTGTTAAGTGCAATATACTGTACATGGCAGGAGCATCTGTGAATAAGCTTCTAAATATTATAGTCATATAGTCTTTTCACTGAAAGAGTTGCAGTGTCAAATTTGGAGATCTTGAGAGGTTAATTCTATGGTGTGTATGTAAGTCATGTTGTTTTATGCTTCTACTTTTCATTCTTACTGTTTTTGTTTGCCTAATTGATTCCCTTTCAAGTAACACTTTACCTAGCTGCGGTTGTCTTCTCTTGACCAATTTAGGCAACGATTGCTGTCTGTAATATCCTTCTACTCATACCTATGCTGACCTTTTCTTTGTGCTGACAGTTTTGTGAGCATCTTTTATCATGCGCTTGTAGCGTTCTTTCTGTGTTTTGCATAAAGCATGTGTGAGACTCATACGCATCCCTTCTCAAATATCAGCGATAGGCGGGAGCCGATTTATTTGGTCATGACACCCCATCCTACCTCGGTAGTGAGTCACTGTGACCAGAAAACAAATTTACATGGAGCTTACAAGAGTGAGTGTATTTCACCTTCATGGGTCGTTGCCCTGGAGAGTTGTTGGTCATACATATATATTAAACTGTTTCTAATTGTTAGAAGAGGACTAGAATATTAATTCAGTGCCAAAGGTATTAGCTAAATTGAGAAAGGTAGGGAGGGAGAGAGGATATATCTCTGGAACTTTGGATCACGGAGCACCGCGGATGTTTGACATAGATTGGCCATTGATGAAATTGATTGCAGGTTAAATTTCAGAAATAAAGAGCTACCCTCAGGCTCTAGGTAGAGTCTTTCTTTGGTAGCCCCTTCCCTAGTCAACATTGTCACATGGTCAACCTGCTATAAAGTACAAGGCTTCATTGGCTTTATGCTTGTGTGTAGGAGTGTATATAGATGTGGATAACACTTGTCACTGTAACTAAGTTAAATTTCCTATGTCATAAGTCCTAGTATTTGCTATTGATGAATTGTAAAACTACTATGCAGAGTTTCCGGTTTGGTTATGTATTTGGGGGGGTCTACTAATGATTGGGATCAGGTGTGTAGTTTTAATTTTCGGAAGTTTGTCACAAGTATTTGATCATCAAAACCACAATGCATTTGTTCACTCTGGTGTACAGCAACAGCATGTTTGTCCATTTCATTTTTGGTCTAGTGGATGGGGAAGTGAAGCATGTTTTTCACATGCTCTTGCTCCGAAGAATGGATTGAGCATTAATCACAGAAGTGGCAGGAGGAGTTGATCATTTACTAATTAGAGTAAATATGGTGTAGAGAGTGAGTGCATGGTGATGTTTTGCATTGCAAAAGTGATATGTGATATACACACATCATGTAACTTAAACTCGGAAAGCATTTTATGTGGTGCACAAGCAATGACAGACATATCAGAAGCAAAAACAAAATGTTGATAATCACTTGATTTTCATAATGGAACACTAAAGGAATAATTTGGGTAGCAGTGCTGAGATGTAAAGATTTTGTCAAACAAATAAAGAGATATCTGTATAAACAAAACAAAATACCAAAACCCATTCAAACCAAGAGAGATAATATCCACTTTCGGGAGTATGTACCAGTAGATTGTTTGGAACAATTTTGTTCTTTTCTTTTCTTTGCACAATTGCTAGGATCTAGATCTGTGTCTATAGTGTCCTTTGACTGAGCAGTGCATTAAAATAACTACTAAGACTGCCAGCGTGAGCACTGTTTTACTTTAGCCATTCATGGTCTCAAGCTTCAATAAATCCTTTGTTTAATAGATTACAATAGCTTAGATAGATTGCAAACATTTCCAATTCCCCTCTAATGCTTCCTTCTAAAACTCAAGTTTTCGAATTCCTTCTTTTCATGTCTCTCCCAGCTTGCTAATGTTTGAAAACTATTCATGTTTCATTTACAATGTTAGATCAGTTTTTTACTCCAGTTTCTGTGAAAGTTACTTTGGGACCTCAAGTTAAATCACTCACATTCAGGATATGTCCTTTCCAATTCAATCACTTACATGTGCATTCAAAAAATTCTATCTATCAGTTGTTTTCTTACAAGATGCAACAGTGTGATTTGGGGAATAAAGTGAAGTGATTGAAATAATTGAAATTAATTAAATCCCTCCCCTTGCACTGCCGCCTCCTAACACTTTTCTATAGAAAGCTTTTTTTTAACATACACTTTGCATTACATTTGAATCATGCATTTGTGCTGGGTTTGACTTGGACTTCCATGACGTCAAACTTTGCCAGTAGTATTTCAGTAATAAATTTCTTTCAGGAAGTGATTAGTGTTCCTTCAGATGATGCTATGGGCTACTCGACTGCTACTTTGCTGCTACACTTGATGTATTGAACTGCCTACACCTTCATTGGACAAATTACCTTTTGCCAGTTTACTCCGGTGAGAGCCTCATTAGAGACTGGGGTGTGTTTGCACCCCCTGAGGTTTTTCCTTATTGCAAAGTTGCTAAAATATTTGGTTGTGTCAAAAGTTTTGTCAGACTCTTATGAGGATTTTGCTGGAAGCATAGCTGAATGCGTGCTTCTTTCTATACATTCTCTTTCTGTTGCCTATTGGTCAAAAATTTTGACCAACTAGCGTGTGTTAGTGCTTATGCTGAATTGTTTAATGCATGTTTTTGTTCAATATTTCATCAAATTCCTTCTGTATGTAGTGCTTAGGATTTCCTTGCAAGTCAGAGTGACCTGATTTGACCTATACAAATGTATGTAACCCTTACAGACTAATAATGCCAGAATGACCTGCTACCAAAGACAGTTTAGCCCAGGGCATTGAATGCACCTGCCTTCTCCCATACATCTCAGCAGGAGTGATGAAAGGTGGCTAGCAAAACACTTTAGTAACCTAATTATGGCTACATTCTCCCTCATTTTCTTGAACTAGCTCTGCTTTCACATTCCAAACAGGCATGATCATGCTACACTAGTTGATCTGCCTATTAAACTGATCAGTCAGTTCTCATGTATAATTTCAGCATGTGGGATCATTAAAATGTTTTCTTGAAATTGAGTGTAAGCCTCAAGATTGGTAGATTACATTTTGTTGCTGGCTAGGAAAATGGAAAGGTTGAAAATGGTTACCATCACAGACTGTCATGCTGAGAGGCAGTTGCGTAGAACAGGTTTCCCCTTTCACTCAACTTTACTGTTTTGTTTGGTGATGAAAGCAGACCAGATCATCAGATAGAAACTGCTGCAGTGAAGGAAATCTCAATCAAGACTGTTGGCTGATGTGAGTGAAATAATGTTTAATCATTATCCAACTGGCTATTAGAACGATGATGATCAGCAGTTTTATCATCAAAACATTTTGACATGCTGAAATGTGCTAGAGTGAGATGGATGCATTGGAAAAGAGGAACTGAATGTACTTGATGAGCTACAAGGCTGCACATTTGTTTACCACTGTCCTTCCTGTTGATACATTAGTTTGTTTATACTTGAGTATTCCAAGAGGATCAGACTTACTTTCATTACTCCACATTTTGTTCATTATTTTGATCCAATATTTAGAGACAGGAGTATTCTTGAGCCTGATCAACGCAATTCTGGAAGTCGGCTGTATGGTGAATGCTAGAGTGTGCATGGTTTACATTTAAAAGGGATTTGTTATGATGAATTGACACAAAGATTTTGTTAGATACAATACCAACATAGCATGAAAGTTTTTTTTTCAAGTGAATAGCATTTCAATAACAGTTACAAGTGTTCTCACTGTGTTGTCTTATGGTAGTTGTAGTTTATCTCCCTTGATATTAAAGCAATAAACTTAACTTTAAATGAACTGGCAATTACAGAAGGGCACTGACCAGATACTCACACATGCAAAATTGCCAGATGCTAGACCATGGTCAATATGGTAATCCTTATATGTTATATGAGGTGAGTATGTCGCTAGTGAATTCCCAACCAGGGAGTTTTGGGGATTAGTGACAAAATGTTGAAGAAACCATCAAACGGCCATGCAAAGTTTGAACGCAAAATTATTCCCTGGATCGGTCATACTTAGCAGATAATTCCTATTGTTTGTGGTGGAGGTCTAAGGTCATTTGCAGTCAGTGGGGGTCAAAATGAAAACCTTGTAAACATGATATCTTAAGAAGGGTAAGCTTGACTGACCTCATACTTGACATGTGTGGATTGGTCATACTGAGTAGGTGATCCCTATTGTTTTTGGTGAAGTTTAAAGGTAAATTGAGGTCATCAGAGGTCGAACTGTGAAAATCTTGTAAACACAAGGAAGGGTAAAGTTGACTGACCTCATACTTGATATGTGGATTGGTTATACTGAGTACACGATCTCCATCGTTTTTGGTGAAGGGCATAGGTCATTTTGAGGTCACTGGAGGCCACACTTGTTTCTATTCGTCCACATTTGTAGAGTACTTACTTTCACAATGTTGATTTAGGTATTAATTTGAGAAAGATAAGCAGTGCTGATTTGATGTTTCTCAAAGAACAGTGTCAAAATGGTGCCATTGACTTACTGTGTAAACAGATCAAAAAGTAACATTGCTTCTATAAGTGGGTTAAATCATCTTGAATGTTTGAAAGTGCCCTTTGAAACAGGTTTACAAATAGTGCCTTCGTTTTACTAAATATTCGTAGAGATAAATATGTTGAAGTGTCATGTGAAGAATGTATTTGCAAGAGATGTTTTATTCCTCGCATTATGGGTTTGTTAGGACACTATTTCTAAACTAAACTATCGCATAGATCTTAAGTTCCAACAAATCATCGTATCGACCATTATAAGTTCTGTACTGCATAAAAGCTACAACTGTTTTTGCAATCAAGGAACATATGAGTTACCACAGTTACAACAGTTCACATGAAACGTAAGTTGCCCAGTCCAGCTGGATAGTTATTTCAAGATTTTAAACCAATATTTGGTCAGCAAGGAATCACAAATCCTTTGGCTTTTTGGTACTAAATTTGTCAAAAACTTGTTCTCTTGCAGATTTTTTACGTAAGGATGATGGGTTGTCATAGTGAAATTGATGGATATTCACTAATTTTTAGCACAAGATCACCATGGGCAATGCACCATTTTATGAAAATTATGGAAAATGCTTCTACAAGTTCTATTGTATACTGTGTATAGCATAAAATAATACTTTGTTAAAGATTATTTTGAGTTTCAGTAATTTTGAAGTCAACACCATGCTGGCTGGGTCTTATGGGTCATTTTATGAAATCACATGAAATGCTTCTCTTGTAGATGTGTAGTATGAGCCACTGCACCTTTGTTGCTCTGGTCCTATTTTGTGAGGATTTTACAACTGATTCAAACTGAAACCAGTTTAGACAGGTCTCTGAATTAAACCAGTTTTGTGAGCAGCCTTACCTCTATTTCCAGGTAGGACAAAGTAGCATAATTTTGTTGAAGGCTTTCCTTGGTAATGAAGAAGGACATCAGATAAGCCTAGCTAACATGAGGATTTGCCTTTGGTTGTTGTGATTGGTTTAACTTCATGGGTCAAGGAGTCTTGCAGGTTCTGCAACATCTCCTGCCAGTAGGGGTCTATGTCTGAATTGCTCACCTAATCTGACATTTATCACTGTGCAGTTAGTTCAAGCGATTTTGGAGCTGCTCTCAGATGTTCACAGTGCTAGAACAGACAAAATCAACAGCAAACTTTGGCAGTGTCTCAATTGGCTAAGAGGACTGCTTGCCAAACTTTCCTGATCATGAATGTTTGTAGTGCAGTTTGCAGTCAACTATATCAGGGTTGATTTCATATTGCTTCTAAATAGGCCATTTGAAGTAGGTTATGTTTAACTTGCTTTGCTTCTCTCTTAACTGGCCCTAGCACAATTGTACCTCTTTACCTTGCGTTGGCATCGCTTAAACCTCTCCACACAACTTAACTTCTTCACACTGTTTATGAGTTATGACTGTTATCCTTCAACACTTTGAGTGCAGCTGGTCCATAAGCTACCAATTCTTATTTCATTCACTGCGTTACTGCAATCCAATTGTGCTGTATACCATTGGGAGTATTTTTTTACCTAAAAGTGTGGTTACTTTTTGTACTATTACATTCTCCGTCCTCAACCAGTTACTTATAAGTTTTACATTCTCATCATGTCGTGACTCTGCTTCAAACTCTAAGTGCTGCTTTTGGGGGGGGTAACATAGCCAATGTAGTAGCTAAGAATGCCTTCTCCTTTCATTGAAAGGTTAAAGTCAATGAAGTGCTCTGAGAAGAATGTCAAAGTAAGAAGATCTTCACATTCTTGGTCACAAAGTGTGTGCCTTTCACAACACTCAAGAGCATCTTGGTCGTAACTTCACCCTGATTAAAAGCAACCTCTCAAGTTTGCAGAGGTGAAAGTCACCACAATTTTGTTCCAGTTTCAGGTCCTCCTGCAAGTTGGATTTTTCCATACATAGTTTACCAATTCTTTACATGTTGCAAATTTACTGTGGGACCCAGTAAATAAGGACTTTTTTCATTCAGTGAAGCAATTTTAAAAGTTTGTGACAACTGATTGAGTTCATCAAAGATGAAACAGTAAATTTCTGTTTGCAAAATATTTGCACCTGGATGCCTCTTTGGTTTATGCAGGGAGCTGCCACTGGCAGTTCCCTGGTTTATGCACTTGGATTACTGTTGTATTAAGTCTGATTTGGTAGCAGCTGTAAAAGGTTGAAAAGTGGATGACATGAAACCTCTAGAAATTGACTCTGTTTAGAAGGTGTATATTATGTATCTGGGTTTTTAGGTTGACATGGCATCTCAAGGAAAGTAACTTTATTACATGCTAAATGTGAGAGTGCTGAACCTTTTTGAGGAATAACCTGAGGTGCATACTGCAGGCCTACATACTTACTTGTGTATTATTAACACTTACCAATAAACAGCAGCAGTGCTGGAAAAAATGTTCAAATCCTGGGAAGGCAGTCTGAATTTTCCACATATTCTTACAGTGTTTTTGTTTAAAAATAGGGATACATTTCCCTTTAGATAAACAAATCTCCACATACACAAGACTTCCCAGCTCCCCAACTTTTTTCACCCATGAACAGCAGTGTTATCTGCAGATGTTTGTCATGAATGTAAGTATGGTTAAGTAAACATTACATTTAGAAAACTTCCACTGACAATGAGTTGTTGAATGGGGGGTGATTGGGGACTACGTCATCCTAATGAAAAGTGGGGGCTACAGGTATATGTAGTTCCTCTATCATTTGATAATTGCTCTGAGAAGAAGTGACAGAGAATGCATAATTCAAATTGTAGACATGAGATCCCTATTTCATGGCTGGGTATATGCAGCTTTAGAACACATGAAAAATGCCATTCCCAGCCATGTGGAGGGTTTGTAAAGTCCAATTTTTTTAACTTCTTTTATTTCAGGAAAGTATGCTTGAATTTTCACCTCTCCCATATCGATCTTAGCGCAACAAAAATACAACAAAACATGTATGAAAAATATGGATACTAATCCAGATGAAACTTCAGAACTTAAGCACCTCACAGATGGAAGAATGAGAAGGGGGAACTAGTCAAATTTATGTTCTTTGGTGTTAAAAGTGGTGTGAAAAGGTTGTGAGCACTCTTGGTGTGGTAGATGCCCTCATTGGCTGAGACATGCAAGTGAGTCACTTGTAAATAAATAAGTCAGGTAAGGTTTGGTATTTTGATCATGACTGCACATTGTTGATGTATTTACTTACTTTGTACTTTCTCCCAAATGAGCTTCAATTTCAAAATCGTGTAGTGTAAAAGAGATCCAAGTTTGTAAATAGTGGTATCCAACATGTGACACTAGGGAAGTTCCAAACATGCCATGGTATTATGTTTGATTTTCAAAGATCTTTTTTTCTCAACCAGCATCTGTTAAAGGACTGCTTTGGTGTGTGAATACTGTATAATGTCCTGTACATTTTGTTTGGAGGTGAATAATATCTCACTGATGATACTGTTCATCAGTTGATCAAAGGGCTCTCTCTTTACTTAGTTTGGAATTTTTGACATATTTTAATATTTCATTTAACTAAAATATTCCACCTCTATGGAAGAAGCGTAATTGCCACACACCTGTCGAGTTTGGTCTTCCGTGTTAGTGTTTAATTATGTTGATGATTGTGTCAGTTTTGCTGTCAACTCAAGGGCAATCTTATCAAGTATGATAGTATTTACAGGTGTTTTTACAACCTCCCCTGTGGATCTAGGATTTTTTTTTTAACATTTTTGTGAAAATGCTGATTCAAATCCCACTTGAAAGATCAGAGAACATACATAAGTATGATTTTGTTATAAAGGACAGTCTGACAAAACAACAAAAGATGGAGAAAATCTCACATCAGTTCTCTTGTTTGTTTAGTCAATTCACAGCACGTACTCCCTCACCTCATATAACCTATGCATTACCGTATTGACCATGACAATGGCAGCAGAATTTCGCACATGCAAAAACAGTGTACAAACTTCACTGACAGATGATCTTTTTCATTTCTTATTGAGGTCAAAGGTCACTTGAAGTCCATATAGATTATAATTTGTAATCTTTTAGACTTGATATCCCATGAAAAGTAAGGTGTTTTAATTCAAAATTGGTAATTATTATCCTTTGTTTTCTGTGAGTATTGGCAAGGAATGGCAAAGTCATCCAACTTCTGGATTTTAATTCTCTTATGAAGGCAGGCAAGTAATCTATGAGATGATGATGGTATGCATCTTATGTGTGTGCATTCATGTATGTGTGTGTGTGTGTGACACCTTGGCTTGTAAACATGATATATCAGGGAGGGAAAGTTTCTTGAACTTCAAAGATGGTGTGTAAGTAGTCCATAGAGAGTAGATTATTCCTGTTGTTTTACAGGTAGGTCAAATGTCATTTGAGGTCTCAAAAGGGGAAAGTCTGAAAAACCGATTACAGAGAGTATCTCTGCAACTGAAAGTTGCTGGAAGCACCTGATAAGTAAATGGTCTTTGTCAGGTTTGATGAGATGAAGGTCACATGAGGTCAGTGTAGGACATAGCTTGAAAACATTATACACATGGTTTCTCAGTGAGGGGAAGTTACTTAAATTCCAGAGTTGGTATGTAGGTAGTCCATTGTGAGTAGATGATCCTTCTTCTTTTCCAGGTAGGTCAAAGGTCATTTGAGGTCACTAGAGCAGAAACTCAGAAAAACCATGAAGTAAACTATTTTACCTGAGCAGTTGCTGTAACTTTAAACTCTTAACCTTGGTTGCTCTTGATGCTGTAGACGATCTCTGTCATGTTTCAGGGAGGTCAAAGGTCACCTTGTAGTCTTCGTATCCCCAGAAGGGAAAGTCGCTGGAACTTCAACTTAGTGTATAGGTTGACCATCGTGGTCATTTTTAATATTGGAAAGGAATCACAAAGTCTGTTGACTCCTTTTTGGTTTCGATGATAATCGTAACCTTTGTAGTCATGAACATGTGTGTGTGTATGTATGTGTGTATGTATGTGTGTGTGTGTGTGTGTGTGTGTGTGTGTGTGTGTATGTAT